>BFEA01000111.1:1821609-1877133 GCA_003427395.1 Chara braunii | reverse complement strand
CCCCCCCCCCCCCTCGGCTGCTGTATCAGGTATGTTGCCTCTACCACGGCAGTTCGGAGGACTATCGGGCTGCTGGTTGTTCTGCCTTTGACTGTGAACTGACTATCATGGTTGCAACTGGAGGATCACCGGAGGGCCTGCGTTCGACTGGTTGACCTGACTGATTAGGTTTCAGGTTGCCAATGCAGACTGCACCTGGGCTGAGGAGCACGATTGCTGTGAACGGTGTCTGTTGCTGGCTGCGCAAACTGCTGATACGAGCGGCTACGGGCTGTTACTGCGAGCTGCGAGCAGCTGCTGTTGTTTGGCTATGAGCAGCCGCTGCTGTTGATCGATTACGAGCTATAACCCACTGCTGGAGGGCCGCATTTGTTGGCGACTGCTGATTGGACTGCAAGGGTGGGTCGTAGCCGCAGTTAAGGGGACCGGCGGGGCTATTGCTGCGACTTGTGGGTTCGCCAGGGGGGTTGAGATTAGCGATTTGGCCGGGAGGGTTGACCAAATAGTTACGTTTGGCCGCCATTGCAGGGCGGTCAGGCGTTCGAAGGTTTGAAGACCCTCTCGTATGAGTCTGAGAGCAACCTCCTTGGATCTAAGAGTCTTAAACTCATATCTTTCTGCCCTTCTTACTCTAAGTCTAGTCCATTGGTTTTGAGAGGAAGGCGGCAGGCGGGATTGCAAACCGTAATCTGCGCCAAGTCCTTTGTGGGAGGTTGCCCCACCGATTGCGGGAGCTCTACCGGAGCCTAGGGGAAGCTTTGGGGGCAGAGAATTGGCAGGTAACCATTATGTCTCTTTTATAAACCCAGTTATGACCCCTACTTGTACGTCTTGCTATGTTTGACTGAGTGTATTGCATGCACCCCTACTTTGACTTTGGTTTGACTGACAGGACACAATTCAGATTAAGTAAAGGAATGTGTGCGCAATCTTAGTTTCAGTTTTTGTTGATTGCCTGAAGGCAGATTGTGAACATAAGGGGTTACATCTGGGGGAAGGGTGGGTGAAAGGTGGTTTTGCTTGAGCTTGAATGAGCCCTATGGGGTTAGACCAGTTCCATAAGATTGGACGGCCTGACCACTGTGTTTATTTCTGAATTGCATGGAGAGTCAGACCAGTTCCATAAGATTGGACGGCCTGATTGCTCTGAATTGTGAGGGTTTGACTGTCGCTGACTTTTCAGGGGCCAAATCTGTACCATAAGATTGAAGGCTTTGGTTGCCATATTTGGTTGGGATTTTGTTCTGTTTCTTTTGTTTTTGGTCGAGGGGGTCTGAGCAACTCCATAAGATTAAATGGCTCAGCCCCTTCCTGTTTTATTTTGAGAGGATAATTCTTGCTGAGGGCAAGGCATGTCCATAAGATTGGACGGCCTTGGACTCATGCCGCACACAGTGGGGTCGGAGAGAAACGAACCTGGCAGAGGACCAGATATGTTCCATAAGATTGGACGGTCTGGCCCAAAGCCTCGCACATGTTGGAACCCAAAAGTTTAAATTTTTGCTATATTTTATACTATCCTATCTATGAACAGGCTAGCCAGGCATGGGTTCCATAAGATTGGACGGCCTGGCTATAGCTTATCATGAAATGAAGAGAGTATAACTAAGAGGATAATTGAAGGTAACCCTGGGCAGGYTGAACCTTGTTCTAAGATGAACGACTCAGTCTTATGCCCARCTGTTGAACACCAAACTCAAAGAGGTATATAAAAGTTCGATATTAAACAGTTATGGGCGACTAAGCCTTGTTCTAAGATGAACGACCTAGTCGTATGCCCAGAAGGAAGAGAGAAGTAGTTGTGCAACCTGTTCGTGTATACTCAATGGCTGAGTCAGGCAAGTTCCATAAGATTGGATGGCTTGACTTTATGCCCTATGTAAGYCGGGTATAAGGGAAAAAAGTATCGAGAGATTAYGAACTATTGTTTGCAAAGTTTGACTTGGGATGGTGAGAGTACTAACTTTKTGGGTTGGCCTACATGAGACTGAGTGAGGCTACTACTTGGTTAGAGTGTCAGGTTAACAGGTAGTTGCTTTAGAGGCTCGCCTCGTGCTAGAGCGATAGGAGTTAGGTCGATTCCTGCATTTTCTGAGCTAAGTTTTTTTACTTAGATCGACTTTCGCATTTTCTCGGATTTTTTGTTATACTTSGCTTTGTATAAATTTTGGTAAGCTACTTTCTCTACGGGAAGCGCTGCCRAAATTTCTGTAAATCCAAGGAGTTAGTCAAATTTTGACTTGTCAAAGTTCAACTTGTCTAAAGTTATATATGACTTAGTAAAAATCTRRAAAGTCTCATTTTCTAAAGGGAGTGCTGCCCAATTTTTTGCTAATTCAGGGAGTTAGATAAAATTGGACCTTGGAAAGTCAAAGACTATTTCTGTTTTCGTATTCGGGCTGATATAAATTCTGGAAAGGCACTTTTCCTACGGGAAACGCTGCCCAAATTTTCTTAGTTTARAGGAGTTAGATTATATTTTGACAGGTGRCGATTCTGGCAATCCACCCTGAATAGGGAAGATCCTGCCGTTAGTCTACCTTTGCTTTGGGCACTGCTTAGAGGTACAGTTAGACTTGGTTGACAGATAACTTTGAGTGAGAATGTGCTATGGTGGTTCATCCCCCATATGCTGATAATTTAGCTTGGACATTGACATGTCTTACGATACAAACTTTCGTTGGACTTCAATTCAGGACTTGGATTAGCTTCAGGTTGATCCTGTAAGGATCACCTTCTATTATCACTGATAACAGGTCGGTTGTCGATTCGCCGGTCTACGACTCAATTCCAACTCACTCGTCACACCCAATCTAAAAGGYTTTAGCTATGGTGACTTTATTGTTTGTTGAGGGTTCCACCCGAACTTTTATTGAATGGTCATTTAACAAAGGTACTATGTATTTAATTATGGTTGGTTGGGYGGGAGATTGGGGTYTGCATGGCTAAAGCAAGGGGTATGAGTGTGAAGATTGGTTGGGGTTGACTCCGTGTAGTGCRTGGTTGCTKCTCGATTCTTTGATGTGATTGTAGGTAGACCTTGTGGCTCGGATTTTGATTTGGGGTTGTCTGCGATCTCATATATATACTTATGGATGTAAGGAGTCCCGTAGTGGTCTGTGAGCACTGATCGTCGCAACTTTATCTCCCCTATGTGTGTATACTTGGGTGTMTTTACTGTGGGGGTTCGCGAGGCCGGGGCCGCGATTACCACATATGACAGGCATCGYTGGTCGGTATGGGACTAACCAGCAGCCGCGCAACCTTATGTAAAAATYCTGCRTGCGATGCTTCGCCGCCCCAACGCCCAGAGGTTATGGGATTGGGAGGCTCGCACGTAGACGCAAATGCTTGAGGTCATTGTAGGCCATGAGCATCACCCAAGGAGAGAGAGGATACCCCCAAAAGATCATGAGCTTGGCTGGAATAAGAGGGGGCCCTCGGCCCATTTGTCTGCTTTTTAGGGTTTTTATGGTTGGACATTGTAGTCCGTGGCAGCCGTCAAAGTTAAACCCCTTGATGTTTGACCGCCACGACAGCTTAAAGYTGTCTACTCAACCCCTCTGCAAAGGGTGCAGAAGAGGGTGTGGTTTTCAACCGCGCATGGCGGTTGTCCAGCGCCGAGAGATTCACTCTCAAGGCGCGTGTCAGCCGACACCTGAGTGTCGAATGCGACCCTCGAGATTAACAARGACCGCACGATTATGGGCACTACATAGTACGCCATCATTACGGCTGCTTGCGTACGTCTGCATCACGAGCCGATATGGGTTAGCCCTGCGTCCGCTTAGTTTTATACTAACTCGCGTGCGCGACGCTTGTCAAATTTCTGTGTCGGGAAGTTATGGGTTGGCTACCGAGGGGCTAAGAGCGTTGTCGCGTTGTTTCTCGTGTTGTGTTGTATGTGCATGTGTGTGTGYTTTATTTTTGTTTTCGTAAAGTGGTGTGCGCGTGGTGTGTGGGATGCGTCCTAGTCGACCAACGACGAGTCGCGCTTGAGACCTCAGCCCCCCAAGATGTCGGTTCGCGTGCGGGTCCGATAGGCGTATTACCTCGCGTACCCCCTATGCTACAACGAATGAGAAACGCCCTCGGCTGGTCCACCTCTTCGATTGCAACCGAGTAGCTTTCATACTGTGGACTGGTAGCTCGGCGGGGATACGCCCACCGAAGGGAGGTGACAGCTCCCGTAAGGTGGAGGTAAGATGTGCCTCGCGTAGGCCCTATCCTGTCGTAGGGGCTCGCGAGAGGTATGGCTGGCGCACTCGGCCGGAGCGGCCTAAGGAAGATCCATTTGTGTGCTCGCGACAAGGTTGGTCCAACTCCTGCGTGACGCGGCCGAGAGGGTCCCGCGCTGCCGCGTGTGGTGCTGGACCGATGCGCCTGACAGGTGGCGCCGTTGCCGGTGATGACGGAAGCCTACCTTTGTCCCTGGTGGACCGACATCAAGATATGAGAATAAGAGAGAACTAAGCACGTGAGCAAATAAGAGAAGAACTATGAGACGGATCGTATAGTAGTCTATATGGTTGTGTGGGTGTGAATGTTGATCTGCTTGGTGGTTTGGCTGATGGCATGAACGAGGTGAGTATGTGAGTGAATTACGTGATGAGAATGGGTCTTACTTAGGTGAACCCAAGGAGGTAGGAAGTAGAGAGAGAGATGCCTGCCAGGTCCACAGCGTCGGGTGCTTAGGTGGTCGGTCCGATAGGATCGTAAAGGAATGGACTGCTGAGTGGAACCTTTCGTCCTATCGCTTCTTATAACAGGGGGATTGAAGCCGAAGGCAGTTAATCAAAATGCCTGAGGAGATGGCGGACGGTGGGAGAAAGCTTGTAACGCTCAACGACCTCATCGATGCCCTAGATAAGCGCGAGAGAGCGCCGAGCAATGTCCCGAAGGTTGATACTTTCCACTTCAAGGGAGAACGGGTGTCCGACTAGCTAGACCTGATGGAGCAAGCACTGGTGGGGCTGTTGGACGAGGTCAAGCTCCAGCGAGTTCTAAGATATGTCCTTCATAGCCACCATCAAGAAGTGGGCAAGGTCGTGGATGCCGCCAATGGTAGTTGGGCGAGGTTCAGGGACATGATGCAGAGAAAGTACAGGTTGGGGGATGGCTTGTTAACCATGGCGGATTTGGAGGCCATGAACAAGGATGACTTCTCCACGATTGGGGCGTTTGTGCACGAGTTTAAATGGAAGGCACGGAAGGTGCACGGGATCTCCGAAGAAACGCAGTGTGCCATATTTTTGGGTCTGCTTACTGGCTCGGAGGCCTCGGAGCTGACGGGTCACGGAGGGGGAAATGAGAAACTCACCTGGGCCACTATCGACAAAGGGGTGGAAGAGGGGAGCCTGGACCAGGTGGAGCAACACCAGGTGCGGCTGCAAAGGCGCAAGAGAAAGGAAAGGGACGCCACCGCGTTCGGGACCCCAGGGGTGAAGAGGATCGTCACGGACGTATTGGCAGCGTTGGGGTATGATAATGAGGCGGAAGTGCAAAAGAGGGGAGTGACCGTGGCCCAAGGCCGGGCGTCCGAGGCAGTGGAAGAGGAGGCTAGGCGCGAGGACTATGGTGGAGAAGAGACGGGCTCCCTGATCCTAACCAAGGCCCAGAGGAAGCAACGGAATTTACAAGTGGGGGGTCAAGGATCCGAAAAAGGGCAGGTCCCGCAAGCGATTGATGTGCCTCCACCTGCTGCCACGACAACGTCAGCGACGGCTGGGCCGTCATGTATGGGGCCGCCGCCGGCTTGTGGGCACTGGGTGCCGCATTGTCAGTCTTCATCCTGGCCCAGTTGTAATCACTGCACCTCGTGCGGGGGTAGTCAAACTCACCCCGGGCAAATGGTCCCTTATGAGGGCCCAGCGGCAAGTATGGGGCCCCCGAGCTACCCTGCGGCTCAGGGTCAGTTTGTGGCCCAACCACCTCCCTCCCAACAGGCCTCGCAGGCTAGCGTGGCCGGTGGAGGAAACCAAGGACAAGGCGGACAAGGCAATGGAGGCCGAGGTCAAGGGGGTCGAGGAGGTGGCGGCCGAGGCCAGGGAGGAAATGGTGGGGTTCGTGGGGGTGGTTGGAATGGTCAAAGGGGCCAGAACCAAGGTGGCTGGGGCGGCCAGGAAGGGGGCCAAGGGTATGGGAGGCCCCGCTTTGATTGGCGAAATGCCACCTGTTGGCATTGTGGCGATGTAGGCCACACTGTGCGGTTCTACGAGCGGAGGCGGGAGGATGAATTGTCAGGGTTAATCTCCTCCTGTATGGACGGGAATATCTATGACAAGTGGGGTAAGCATATCGACCCCAGGACCCCGGGAGGAATCAGGCAAGAGGCTCTCCGGCGAGCAGCAGCGGGACCCACAGCACCCCCGACAATGTTTAGGATGTGGCAGGTGAAGGAAGAGCCGACCGTAAGAGTGGAGGAGATTGTAGGGGATAGTGAGGAGGTCACTCGGCGACTAAAGGCTGGGACTATAAGGGAGGAGCCAATAGTCATCGAATCGGATGACGAGGGGCAGGAAGGCGAAGGAGAGCCGGCCATAGTCCTCTTGGGGAGGATGGAAGATCTGCTGGAAAAGGTGGGAAGGTACCAGCGGAAGGTGCAGGCCCTGTGTGAAGAAGCCCGAGAGTGGGAGGCCAATCTGCCTGAGGTCTTCCTTTACGACTCCGGACCTGAGCCTTCACCAGGACAACAGGGGTACCCAAGAGTGGCGAGTGTAGGGACGGGCCCTAGGTCAGGTATGGCCTATAGACCCCCCACGTCGCATGGGAGGGTGCCGCAGGCGGCTCGGACTAGGAGCCAAATTAAGGTCGGGCCTAGCCAAGAGCCCAGTCAAGCACCCCCTCGAAAGGAGCCCGAGCCAGGACGTAGGAAAGAGGTGGTGGAGGTTCCAGAGGAAGAGGAAGAGGAAGAGGATGACGACGAAGAGGATGAGAGGCTCCGACAAGAGGAGGATCAGCGGGCGGAGCTGAGGGCCAAAAAGAGAGGAGCCCGGAGGAGGCCGAGCCAAGCCTACCAGACAGCGTACCTAAGAGGAAGAAGTATGCGGTCCGGATGGAGGAAGGTTTTGATGTGGAGCGGATGGTGGACAAACTCCTGGAAGGCCATAATGACTTGATGAACCTGAAGGATATCCTGGCGTCGGCGCCAAGGCTCCGTGGGGAGTTGAAAGGGCGACTCTCACGAAGATTGGTGCGAAATGTCCATCTGAGTACGGTCCTGCCCAGGGAGGTGGAGTGGACTGAGGCAGGGACAAGGATGGATTGGAAACGTGTGGCGTGCGGGCAAGTGGATCTGGTGATAAAGAACCAGAAGTGCACTGGGATGGTGGACACGGGCGCAGAAATAAATATCATCAGGGAGAAGGAGGCGGCGATGATAGGCATGGAGATCGACTGCTCGGACCATGGCATGCTGCATGGCGTGAACTGCAAGGCCGCTTTTTGCGGCACGGCGTCTAATGTGATTATAGAGATTGGAAAGGTGCGAGCCAGGACGTGCTTCTTCGTCATGCCCGATGTCGATCATCCCATCCTTCTGGGAAGGTCGTTCCTGTGTCGAACGAAGATGTTGATTTTTAATAAGCACGACGGGACAATGATCCTGCTCTTATGCGACCCAGCGTGCGGGAACTACGAAGTTGTCACCTGCCGAAACATGGGGCCGGGGAGCGGGAGGAACAAGCCTAATCTCGACTCATTCACCTTCGAGGAATCGGAGAACGAGCGAAGATGGCTTTGGGAAGTGCCCGAGGAGGAGGATAAGGCTGAGGTGCCGACACTGAGCCTCACAGATGTGAATAAGGCCATGGAGGTGGTGTCGGCTCATGACATGGCGGATCCGGAGGCCATTAAGGCATCGAGGGAGCAGGTTTTGGAGAACCCTCAAGTGGGAGAGGTGGAGTTGGTGTATCAGCTTCCAGGAGGGGGAGGAGGCCCTGCAATGGCCCAGGCCCGAACGACAAGTCGGCCTTTTTTAGGGGAGGGCTTAAGCAGGGCTCCCAAAGGTGGTACAAGACCATAGATAAGAAGTGCCGCCCAGTTCACGTGCTCGTCACGGAGGATGAGGAAGCGTACTACGAGTTGGAACGAGGATTGATACGGCGTATGCGGGAGCACGCGTTGGCCGGGTCGTGTCGTATCAACGACGAGAATGAGGGAAAGTTGATAATCGGGGAGCCCAACTTCCTGTCGCCCCAGGAGAGAGCGTTAATGGTAGGACTGATGAAGAAAAGACACCGTGCGTATGTGTTCAATGACGACGAGTGTGGGAGGCTGGATGTGGATAAGATTCTGATGATACGAATCCGCACTGTTCCACACGAGCCATGGAATCTAAGGAGCGCACGATACCCAAATCCGGATGAGGAGAAGAAGGTGGTGGACTACCTGGACGACAAGATGCGGACACACGTGGCCGACTATTCGAGTGGACCGTACGCGTCGCCTTGGTTTTGTTTTATTAAACCAAATGGGACGCTAAGGTGGGTGCAGGACTTGCAGCGGCTAAATGCGGTGACAGTGCGGGACGCGGGAGGGTTGCCAAACGCGGACGCATTGTCAGAGTCGTGCGCAGGGAGGCCTATAATCTCGCCTATAGACCTCTACTCGGGGTACGACCAATTCCCCGTATACCCGCCAGACAGGCCCGTAACGGCGATGCACACACCCAGAGGTTTGATTCACATGAACGTGGCGCCTCAAGGTTGGACAAATGCAGTAGCGATGGTGCAGAGGCATATGATCAGAGCCATGCAGACGGTCAACCTACATATCACCCAACGCTATATCGATGACCTGGCGGTCAAAGGTCCGAAGGAGAAAGAGGAAGACGAAGTGATGCCCGCCGTGCGGCGTTTTGTCTGGAAGCATGTCCAAGACATCGATCAGGTTCTGGGGTTATTGGAGGAACATAACCTGACGGCAAGCGGCCCTAGGTCGAAACATTATATGAGGGAGGCCATGATTCCAGGTTTTGTCTGTAATGAGAGTGGGCGAAGGCATGACGTAAAGAAAACAGACAAGATCCTTGAGTGGCCAGTGCCCTTCCGCTCGATAACGGATGTGAGGGGCTTCCTTAGGACATTCGGGTTTTGGAGGAGCTTCGTAAAGGACTTTGCCACAAAGACTGAACATTTAAGGAAGTTGGTGCGTCAGGATCAGGAATGGGTCTAGGGCGAGGACCAGGAAGAGGCGGTTGGTAGGATGAAGGGAGAATTTAAGGAAGGGGGTTTGGTATTGGGAGTGCCAAACTATGAGGCCACGGAGGAAAGGCCATTCGTCATTGAGACGGACGCTGGGCCAACTGCCTTAGGAGGAGTCCTGATTCAGGCAGACACTGAAGAGAAGGAGAGAACGCTAAGGTTCGAAAGTCGCACTCTCAATACAACTGAGAGGAACTACTCTCAGTTCAAGAAGGAGACGCTGGCGGTACTTCATTGCCTAAGGACCTTCCGGAACTATGTTTTCGGCAGGAGGCTCATTTTGAGGGTGGACCCACTGCACTTGCATGCTCCCTGAAAAATTACACTCCGTATGACCCAACCGTTGCAAGATGGTTGACCTTCATTTTGATGTTTAATTTCAAGCTGGAAAGGATTCAAGGGAACAAGAACAGGGTAGATGGGTTAAGCCGCATCAACTGGGACGGATCGGACCAGGAATCAATAGAAGACGCCCCACCAGTTGATGGGTTTTTGGACCAAGAGGAGGACGTCCGCCTGCATATAAACGAGTGGTCCCTGCGAGTACCCAGTTGCGTCAGCCACCCTATATGGTTAGCGCCAAAGGGGTACGAGCAGAAGGAAGAGTTGGTCCTCAAGCCTTTTCAAGAGGAGGATCCGTGGGGGAGCAAGGATGTTGGTTGGATGATGAAATGACATTGGCAGGAACGCACAGCTTGGTGGAGGAAATGAGGACGATAGAAGAAGGCCCCACTCAGGTAGAGGAGCATGAGCAACTAATGGGAGGGATGTACCTGCTCACCAATACGCTCCTGCAAGAAGACTTTGACCGAAAGGGCTCGTTCAGTCATGAGGAAAATGAGATTCTAGTTCCTGAAAGTCGGGACGACGAATTCGAGGAAGGAGAAATCAAGGAGGCGTTTCAGGCGGAGGAGTACGATGGGATCTACCGGGAATTGGGGTTGCTCCTATCATGTGAGATGAGGGATAGAGATGCAAGTGCCAAGGCACAGGAGATGAGGCACCTCTATGTGGTAAGAGACGGCCACTTGTTTATAAAGCGGCAGGTCGGGAACCCTAAGAGGATCGTATGTGGGAGGAACCGGCAAATTGATATCATAGCTGCCCTACACGATGGTATAGCAGGGGGGCACAGAGGAGTTGGTGCCATATGCGCGAAGATAAGCGAGCTCTACCATTGGGACGAGATGCTGACGATGGTTATCAAATACTGCCAGTCCTGTATACCTTTTCCAAGAGAGGTCAGCGCAAAGGCCTGGAGAGCCCCTACACCCAAGGTTGGAAAGGAAAGTGGGTGCGGTCGTACACTTGGACCTGTTATTCATGCCAACAGGGGAGAATAGGTGTAACTACATCTTCGATGCACGGGATAACCTTACTGGGTTTGTGGACGGACGAGCTATCCGGACGAAGACTGGCCCGGTTTTGGCAAACTGCATCGAGGAGTATTACCTGCGATATCCTTTTGTCAAGGAGTTCGTGATGGATCGAGGATCAAAGTTTACCTGCAATGAGGTGAGGACGTTGCTTGCAGGGTATGGCGTAGTGGCCAACTATACTACGGCCGCGCACCCTCAAGCGAACGCTCCTGTGGAGAGAGGGCACACACAGTACCATCACGAATCTTCTGGCTAAGTGGACAGAGGGTAAGCCTGGCCAGTGGCCAAAGTTCCTACGGGCAGCTTTCTTCGTGGAGAATGTTACTGTAAAGAGGACTACCAAGTACGCGCCAGCCACACTATGGTATGGGAGGCACGCCACCTTTCCCATAGAAAGCCTTATGAAAACGTGGAGGCGCCAGGACTTGGAGGTGAACCTGTCCTTCGAAGAACTGCTCGATATTCGGGCGCGACAAGTGGGGGCGGCCGAAGAAAGATTGCGAGAGGCCGCTGGTCAGGTAGAAAAGAGCCGCATGGAAGATAAGATGAGGTGGGACCAGATGGCGCGAGTAAGGAAGGAGCCGTTGGCAGTAGGGGACGTCGTGTTACTGTACGACTCCTCTCTGGAGAAGCAATGGTCGAGAAAGCTCGACAAGAGATGGATGAACCCCTATAGAATTTTGCGATGTGGCGAATTTGGGGCCTATCAGATCGAGGAGCTGGACGGGACAGGCTGGCAGGATTGGGTATCAGGGACCAGGCTGAAGAAATTCGTGGTCAGGGAATAGGTAAATAATTTTACATTCTTCAGAATGGACTAGTCCTTGAGGTGTTGCATGTTATGGTTAAGGCAGGTGAGGGAGTAGGAAAAGGCATGTGTGTTATCATAAAAACTCGATGAACCGAGGGCTAACCTTGTTGTGTGCCTACTTGCTTTTCTCTCGCCTGTTGTGCAGGTCAGACTTTTCGAAGACAGCCATGCAGAGACGCGGGAGGGGCGCGCGGCCACGACAGAGGCCTCAGGGAGCATCAGGAGGGGATGACTCGCGCAGACCATCTGAGAGGGAGTCTACGCCTGTTTTCGACGATGATAACATAGAGTTCTTTCTAGACTCCTACCAGGCACATGCGACACAGGAGGGTTGGTCTACCTTGGAGAGGATACGACACCTGAGAGGAGTTGGGCGTTTTGAGGAGCATATTGCGCACATCCAGGAGGAGGCTTTGACCTGGCAGGATGTGGAGGCGAGGATGCAGATGCTGAGGATTTCGCCGTTGGGACCGGATGGGTTGCCTATTCGATTGGAGGAAGACAATGCGGAGGAGTTCATCCCGGCCTATGAGCAGTATAAGCGCGACCAGGGGACTGGGCAGGAGGAGTGGATGCAGATGCTGCCCCTCTGGACGCGGAGAGCGGAGAGGTCGTTGGCGAGGCAGATCCGAGACAGGGCACGCGACTGGGAGGACTGCCAGGCCCAGTTGAGACAGGCATTTCGACGACTAGAGCCCGAGAGACCAGAGCCCAGGGTGGAGAGACGACAGAGGAGTAAGAGGTCACAGGGTCCAGGGCCGAAAGGGGCCACTACGACCAGAGGGGGCCGAAAGGCCTCGGCACAGCGAGATGGGCCAGCAGAGGCCGCCCAGGCGGTGGAGCCAGTTCAGGCCACGGGGCCAGCTCAGGTGGCGGAGCTACCCCTTACCTATGGACTTGAGCGGGTGGAGTTTCGCCGAATCACGGGCAGTGATCTACGGGGCCCGTCCCCAACGTTACCAGAGGGGGGGGAGGCGGTGCCATTGAGAACGCCGCTCGACAGGTTGGAGGCTCATCTCGATGCGTCCCAGTGGGGGGCGTCACAGCTGGGAGCGGACCAGAGCGGACCGGCACGGTATGAGCCAGTAGAGGAGGAGCCACATGAGTCGGGGCCTGAGGCGAGGTCTCGCGAACCCGGGGAGCCGCAGACTGAGGGGGTTATCACTGTTGGGGATGATACCCCTCCTCCTACCTCGATTCCAGAATAGGCGCGGCAGTATTGGCCTGAAGGAATTCCTGAGCCGAACAACGAGGAGATGTTGGGGCCTCCATCGGAAAATACTACGCCACCTCCGACGCAGGCAGACCCAGAGGAGGGCGAGAGAGTGAGGACACCTACTACTATGGCACCACAACTAATTGAGCCTACAGGTGAACGTATGGATGTGGAGGTGCCGACATCCGGGGAGCCTCCGCCAGGGCCGCCACCCACAGAGGAGGGGACGAGTGGGAGAGACCCACTGCGAGAGACCCATGAGGTGTGGGTAAGGAGGCCATCAGGGAAGACGGAAAAAAAAAAGTGCGCGAGGGTGCAGGTACGCCTCGAGGAGTTATACCAGGAAAAGCTCGGGATGGAGGCCGCGGGAGAAGCGCGAAAGCCGCCAATTGACCCTCCGACGAGCGAGCAGAGGATTAGCGAGGCTTGGGCCAGCTATGAGAGCGAGAGGGATGCTGCTTGCCTGAGGTCGCGAGAGGTAGGGCAGGAGAGTGCGAGGGTGGACGAGGCACGAGAAACATAGGACGGATTTTCAGCCGCCAGGATGGAGATTGAGCGTGCAGACAGGAGGATAGGTGAGGTGGCGATCTCGTCCTTCCAGCGGTACTCCATGCTCAGCGATGAGTTGGCGGCCTCGAGGTTAGAAGTGGGAGAGTTGTCCATCCAGTTGGCGGAAGAGAGGGCAGAGAACCAAGCGTGGAGGTCCCGCATGGAAGCCAAGGAGGCGGAGTGGGAGAAGAGGCTCCAGGACATGGCGGCTATGGTAGAGAGGCTCTCGGCCACTAAGGTGGTCGACTGGACGGAGCAGAGCCGGTATGGTATCCAGGGGAAGAAGGTACAGGGGCTCTTTGGCCAGGAAGGAACGACAGAGACGACACAGCAAGAGGGCATGGGAAAGGTATTCCTGGACCCAACAGAGGCGGTGGCAAGGCGGGAGGCCGAGGAGAGGAGGTTCAGCTTCAGGACTCCTACTGAGTTGGCCTCGCAACAGGCCACCACTATGACGATTGAGGTTCATGGGGACGAGCCGGCGCAGAGACCGCAACCTCCAGTGGCGGAGGGGGGCCCCACAGAGGAGTCCACTACGATCCTTTTGGAGGTGCAAGAGGGTGCCCTTACGGGAGCAGCAGCATCCATGGGGGAAGAGGCGTCTCGACTGGACGAGTTGGTGGCAGCTATGAAGCTGGACATGCCGTCAGGAGGGCCTCAGAGGCAAGAGACCCCAGAGCGCGTGCCAGAGATAGGGGAGTTGAGGACGCAGTTAGGCTCTTGGGCTACTGGAGCTGACTAAGGAGAGCACATCTCAGAGCAGCAGCAGGAAGTTATGAGCGAGCCAGCGACTGCCATGACTCCCCAACCTTCTGACCTCCATAGGGACGAGGGGGTGACTGCGATGGGAGGAGTCCGCGAGGGTAGGCCACTGAGATTGGACACTCCAGCGTACCGACCCGAGGGAGATGAGGTGCTAGCAGGGCCGAGTACCCAGATGATGGGGGCAGGGCCGGCAGAGTCATGGAGTATGCCCCAGAGCCACGAGATGAGCAGGGAAACTAGCGAGACGCCGCCGTTGCCTGGGTCCCAGAAGAAGAAGAGGAGGTGTCGGGGGAGATCAGACGATCAGTGCTTCTTCTGCAAGGACGGCGTATATAGAGCTCTTGAATGCCCGAAGTTTCGTAAGGACAAGGCGGCTGGGAGAGTGACAGGGAGTGGTGGGAGGATATACGACTGACAGGGGCGAGTGGTAGAGCGGGCTCCAGATTGGGGTAGGGCACAATTGTATAGGCAGAACCAGGAGGCCATGAGTGAGTAGGGGCTGGCCTGTCTATATGACAGTAGGACTAGAGTTCCTTTGTACCCAGAGGTCGGGTTAGGGATGTACGTACTCTGAGTCGGTTGAGTGGATCCTAAGGGGTGTGTACGTCTGAGTTCGTCGTGGGAGTCCTGTCTAGTTGTACATACATAGGTGGCAGGGCTCAATCGGTCATTGGGTTTTGTGTGTGGTACAGTTCAGCGGGTGAGATTCAGTTGTGAGATACCTGTGACTGTGTGATTGGTACATTAGGTTTGGAGGTTTGGAAACCTTCCTTACATTTCTGATTGGATCCTGAGAGCCATAAAATCTGGGGTGTGAGTCCACCCTGTAGAGTGTACAGGGAACTGAGTGCTGAGTTGTTCACTGGGGCGGGCATCCTATTCCTAGGTATATCCTAGGAATTGTGTGTGTGAGAGTTTGAGTTGGGTGCTGTATTGAGACTTGAGGGAGATATTTTGCTCCCGAGTATATTTTGATTTCACACTCTGTGGGATTTACTCTTGTGACGATCACGATCACTTTCACACGTGTGGCTTTATCCCAATGAATGAGGGCTTTGTGTGAGAGATGTATGGGATACATCTCATGTATGTGTATTGTGTGATTGTGATTATCGTCTACTCTTCAGTATACTCGTGCGGCCTGCCCATGGGCGGGTGAAATGACCGAGTATCAGGGGAGGCAGCGCGACTGTTTTGTGACAGATGTGTGAGGACCCTAAGGGGTCTTGCGTGCCTATAAGACTCGAATGCTTACCATGCTGAATGTTTATGGCTAAGTTGTGAAAGGGACCCATAAATTGGTCCCCCTGTTTGAGTTGTTTTGCGTATGAGTTGACAAAGGGACCCTTAAGTAGGCCCTCAGTGAGTTGCTCTATGGTGGAGACCCCCTTCAGATTATGGAGGGTGGAAATGCTGGTTATTGACGGTTATACAACCGAGGTCGCGTGATAGTCTATCCTATAAGAAGAGAGGGATGGCATGGAGACCTATTACGAGAGACCCCCTTCATGTGAAAAGAGGGTAATAGATTTAAGGGCATGGTAAGCAGTGTTTGAGTTGATAAAGCCTGACGAGAAGAACCAGAATTACAGACTGGATCATTGGTGGAACTGGGAAGGTCGCAAGTTAGTGCATTAAGATGTCATGGGATGCGTGGGCTGCTGTCTCTGATCAAGTCAGTAGGTCACGGCCTTGTGTATGAGTCTGGCGGTGAATCTGTTTGTGATTTTAAAAAGGGGTCATGCTTCCTATGTTGTCCCATAGGGAACTGGTAAACGCCTTTAAGTGAGACAGACCCCTGCGTAGTCCCGCAGTGGGCCTATGGTCTATTTTGCGACCCACCGTTCAGACATTTGTGCTAATCCCAGGGCATGTTGAAGAATACCAAGCTAAACGGTAAAGGTTAGCACCTCTAGGGTGCAACCCCTATTGGATAACTGCAAGCCAGCACAACCTGACTGACCCGCGTCTACCAACGGGTTAAGAGTTTAAGGGGTTATTCACGCCCCAGGGAAATTACTCCGGTGGGATGGCGGGGGATATGAGTCGAGACTTCGGGTAGTCCTGATTGAATGTTTATCAGGAGAAAACCTATCGTTGCACAACCAACGACGGAACTGTCGTTAAGATAACACTGCGGTAGGCTGTAGATCTGGCTCGATCAACCAGACTATGGTGGGCCAAGATGGAGACCTAACATTTTTGTACTAGACTGCAGAAAGAGCTGAGAGGAGATTTATCTATATATATATGTTTGATTGTGAGGATTTTTGCGAGGGAGGCGAGAGTGACTTCTGAGATCTCGTCTAAGGCCCGCGTCTCCGTATGACTCTACTTACAAGAGAGAGTCTAACTGGGACACCCAACAAAAAATCGGCATTCGTCTAGGACGAAGGGGAGAGGACGATTTGAGATGGCCTTTGGAACTTATGCTGTAGTATTGATGCGTAATACACCTGCGTCCTAGTGTCAGGACAACGGAAACCCAGGTTGAAACCCTGGCAGTATATAGTTATGTCGGCATGGAGTGTTGGAGGCCTCAACCCTGAGCCTGTCGGCTAATCGGAATTGGTTCCGCCCTCGTCAGCATTTGGAGTGTGAATGAGTTTGTAGCCTTCTGATTCGGCGTAGCGACGGGGACGTCGCTTAATATAGTCCGGTGGGCTGTCGGCGCGAATACACTTTCAAGGGTATCCGCCCTGGTTTTTGTAAACGACAGGGAAAATGGGTTGTGCGAGACGCGACCGCATCCGGGGCCGCCTTGGTTAAGCTAGAGGGTATGTGAGCGAGCAGTGTTAAGGCGCATGTGTGATATTTTTCTGGTTGAGTGAGCGGTCGGTTTAGCCCACCAACCCGGACCGAGTTGCGGGCTTGATTAAGGGAGAAAAGTCCATTTCCTGGGCGGGCAGGGGCGACCGATGGTAGGACGGGAGCGTGGGGCAACCATGGCGAGGTCTGGGTAGGTCGGAGCGGGGGCCTAGCGATGGCACGTTTGGTTGCAGGCAGAAAGAGGGGGCCCAGGCTGTTGTCCCCAGGCCTAAGCATGACGCGACACCACTTCATATAGGAATCCGCGCCTAGTTGTTTAAAGCTGGGAAATAACCCTATGGGTTACGGCATTGGAATTTCGTTACGGAGGAACGGGGATCGAGGCCGGCAGGGCATCGGCACGGCAGCGGCGGAGTGTCAAGGAGAGTTGAGGGGGTTGAGGGCCTGGCGGGACTATCCCCCCTCGGTTTTGTTGGTAGATGCGACTGTGGACCCGGCCCACGGGGCCGGTGGGGTGCCAGCAGTCCCCGCTCCTTGTTAGGAATTTTATATATATACATATACTCTTGATGAGTCGGTGAAACTCCGACGAAACAGTTTGTCACAGCCCCTCGTTTGTTGTCCTCTTCTCTCTCTCTGCCTACGGTTTACCGGGCAGTTCTGTTTGTGACGATATATATATATATATACCAGGCAGTTCTGTTTGTGACGATATATATATATATATATTTATTTCGTATTGTTCTGCTTTTTATTATTATTTATTTTATTTTCATTTATTGTTTTCATTGTTATTCGTGGGGCCGTTTTGGTTGGGGCGCGGCACCACGGCTGGCGGTTCTAAGTTTGAAAAGCCGCCAATGAGGTGCGGCCGCGGCCGAGGTCGTTCGGGGTATCCGTAACTACTTGGAATGACACAGAGGAAATTTGCGCGGTCCCGGTGCCAGGGTGGGGCACGAAGCATAGGAAGGGACGCGGACGCAGACTGCGCCGGGTACATCCAGGACTCAAGAGTCAAGGGGCGGGCGGGATTGCCCCATAACTAAAGTTGCCCAGCGGCGGCCTGTTGCGGTAGCAAGCAGGCGCCGGCCGGTGCAAAGTCCCTCGGGACATCTGCACAGCTGGAGCGAGGCGCAAGGGCGACACGTACAAAACGGGGGAGGGAGGCCGGAGCCGGTCGCTGTCTGACAAAGTCGATTCGCGGACCACGCAGTCCGAGTGGAGTAGTGCGGCGTTGCGCTAACGACGGTCTTCGTTGACAACAACGTGGCGAAGGGGAATGGACCAGGACGTGGAGACGGGCCAGGTGCGTACGTGGTAGAGAGAGTGTAGGGGCGGAAGAGTGGCGGATCAATCAGTAGTCGGCCTCCCCCCGGAGTCTTTACGCGAAGTAGAAGAGGGCAGTGGGCAGTGCTACTGCACAGCACGAAGGCACGAGTGAGGGGGATGAACCCGACAGCAAAAAGCATGCCAGGTGCATGCGAATGGTGGTGAAGAAGGTGATGGCGGAGAGGCGGGTGAGGGCGCAGCTAGGGAGACAACGCGCTCTTGATTCCGAGTGAAGTGGAGGAGAAGAGTCGGTAGGGGCGGGGTCACAGCGGGGCGAAGTACAGTGAGGGAGATGGGCGCTGCGTGAACAGTAGCAGCAGCGAACGGCCATAGAGGGGAAACGTATCCGGACGCTATCCGCGTCCGGATTCATTCACAAAGCTGAGACGGGGGCAAGACGGTGGTGATAGGGTGGTAAGCACGAGTGTGTGCGATTGGGGGCGGCTCTCGGCGGGAAGGGAGATAAGTCAGGGGTTTTCTGTCGGGGCGAACCCCATGGTGGAGTCAGTTTTGGAGGAGAGTTAGTATAGGAAGGAGTTAGTAAGAAAAGGCTTGCACGGAGTTATGGCGGGAGGGAGATGTCGGGGAGTGGAAGATGAAATACCGCTCGATTTTTGACGAAATCGAGCGGGAAAGGATTCGGTATAGGGGGTTTTGCCCCGGGCGATCGCGCTGGTGGTGTTAGATTAGATGAAGGGTTAGTAGATAGATAGTTAGTAAAGGGGTAGGCTGCGTGAGGCTTTCGGTAGGGGGCATGGCCGAGTGGGGAACGGCTAAGCCAGGAGGAACCTTTCCACCTTTGGGCGGAAGATTCACTCTCGTTGTACGTAACTGCTGAGGGGCAGGGTATGGTCGGGTTGTGGTATCGTGTGTAACTTCGGCCGTAGGCCTTAGCGGGGTGGCGGTGTTCGTCTCCAACTAGCTGTTGCACTGCCGGTCCGCCATTTTGCACTTCAGCCTAGCGGCCTGACCAACATTTTTGCCCAAAGCGGTGGCTGAACTTGGCCATGCTAGGCGGCTGGGTGCATTATGTCTGCAGAGAGAAAAAGAGAGAGAGAGAAAGGGAAGGAGTAAGCTACCTGATTACGAGTACCCATTCTAGTCGGCGCCCGGGGGCGGCATCTGAATCGAAGAAAAGGAGAAGGAGGTGCGGCGAGGCAAGGAAGTTCACCTACCGCCCGTACTCGGCCTCGATGACTGCATAAGCCTGGCCGGGTAGAAGGTCGGGTATGCCTATGCACACTGCGAGAGAAACTAGTAAGACGAGAGTGTATGGAGCGAGACAAAGGAAAAAGGGGGGGGGTTCTTTCTTTTTTTCGGTCGATGGCAATACAGCGGTCCCCCCCCCCCCTCGGCTGCTGTATCAGGTATGCCGCCTCTACCACGGCAGTTCGGAGGACTATCGGGTTGTTGGTTGTTCTGCCATTGACTGTGAACTGACTGTCATGGTTGCAACTGGAGGATCACCGGAGGGCCTGCGTTCGACTGGTTGACCTGACTGATCAGGTTGCGGGGTGCCAATGCGGGCTGCACCTAGGCTGAGGAGCAGGATTGCTGTGATCGGTGTCTATTGCTGGCTGCGCAGACTGCTGCGACGAGCGGCTACGGGCTGTTACTGGGAGCTGCGAGCAGCTGCTGTTGTTTGGCTATGAGCAGCTGCTGTTGTTGATCGATTATGGGGTGTAACCCACTGTTGGAGGGCCACATTTGTCGGCGACTGCTGATTGGACTGCAAGGGGGGGTCGTAGCCGCAGTTTGGGGGAGTGGCTGAGTCTAGCGGCGGGGCTATTGCTGCGACTTGGGGGTTCGCCGGGGGGATTGAGATTAGCGATTTGGCCGGGAGGGTTGACCAAGCTGTTACGTTTGGCCCCCATTGCGGGGCCCTCAGGCGTTCGAAGGTTTGAAGGTCCTCTCCTGTGAGTCTGAGAGCACCCTCCTTGGATCTAAGAGTCTCAAACCCATCTCTTTCTGCTCTTCTTACTCTAAGTCTAGTCCATTGGTTCTGAGAGGAAGGCGCCAGGTCGGATTGCAACCCGTAATCCGCGCCAAGGCCTTTGTGGGAGGTTGCCCCACCGATTGCGGGAGCTCTGCCGGAGCCTAGGCGAGGCTCTGGAGACAGGGAATTGGCACTTAACCATTATGTCTCTTTTATAAACCCAGTTATGACCCCTACTTGTACGTCTTGCTATGTTTGACTGAGTGTATTGCATGCACCCCAACTTTGACTTTGGTTTGACTGACAGGACACAACTCAGATTAAGTAAAGGAATGTGTGCGCAATCTTAGTTTCAGTTTTTGTTGATTGCCTGAAGGCAGATTGTGAGCATAAGGGGTTGCATCTGGGGGAAGGGTGGGTGAATGGTGGTTTTGCTTGAGCCTGAATTGGCCCTATGGGGTCAGACCAGTTCCATAAGATTGGACGGTCTGACCGCTGTGTTTATTTCTGAATTGCATGGAGAGTCAGACCAGTTCCATAAGCTTGGCGGCCTGATTGCTCTGAATTGTGAGGGTTTGACTGTGGTTGACTTTTCAGGGGTCAAATCTGTACCATAAGATTGGAGGGTTTGGTTGCCATATTTGGTTGCGATTTTGTTATGTTTCTTTTGTTTTTGGTTGAGGAGGTATGAGCAAGTCTATAAGATTGGACGGCTCAGCCCCTTTCTGTTTTATTTTGAGAGGATAATTCTTGCTGAGGGCATGGAAGGTCCATAAGATTGGACAGCCTTGGACTCATGCTGCACACAGTGGGGTCGGAGAGAAACGAACATGGCAGAGGACCAGATATGTTTCATAAGATTGGACGGTCTGGCCCAAAGCCTCGCACATGTTGGAACCCAAAAGGTTAAATTTTTGCTATATTTTATACTATCCTATCTATGAACAGGCTAGCCAGGCATGGGTTCCATAAGATTGGACGGCCTGGCTATAGCTTATCATGAAATGAAGAGAGTATAACTAAGAGGATAATTGAAGGTAACCCTGGGCAGGYTGAACCTTGTTCTAAGATGAACGACTCAGTCTTATGCCCARCTGTTGAACACCAAACTCAAAGAGGTATATAAAAGTTCGATATTAAACAGTTATGGGCGACTAAGCCTTGTTCTAAGATGAACGACCTAGTCGTATGCCCAGAAGGAAGAGAGAAGTAGTTGTGCAACCTGTTCGTGTATACTCAATGGCTGAGTCAGGCAAGTTCCATAAGATTGGATGGCTTGACTTTATGCCCTATGTAAGTCGGGTATAAGGGAAAAAAGTATCGAGAGATTACGAACTATTGTTTGCAAAGTTTGACTTGGGATGGTGAGAGTACTAACTTTKTGGGTTGGCCTACATGAGACTGAGTGAGGCTACTACTTGGTTAGAGTGTCAGGTTAACAGGTAGTTGCTTTAGAGGCTCGCCTCGTGCTAGAGCGATAGGAGTTAGGTCGATTCCTGCATTTTCTGAGCTAAGTTTTTTTACTTAGATCGACTTTCGCATTTTCTCGGATTTTTTGTTATACTTGGCTTTGTATAAATTTTGGTAAGCTACTTTCTCTACGGGAAGCGCTGCCAAAATTTCTGTAAATCCAAGGAGTTAGTCAAATTTTGACTTGTCAAAGTTCAACTTGTCTAAAGTTATATATGACTTAGTAAAAATCTGAAAAGTCTCATTTTCTAAAGGGAGTGCTGCCCAATTTTTTGCTAATTCAGGGAGTTAGATAAAATTGGACCTTGGAAAGTCAAAGACTATTTCTGTTTTCGTATTCGGGCTGATATAAATTCTGGAAAGGCACTTTTCCTACGGGAAACGCTGCCCAAATTTTCTTAGTTTARAGGAGTTAGATTATATTTTGACAGGTGRCGATTCTGGCAATCCACCCTGAATAGGGAAGATCCTGCCGTTAGTCTACCTTTGCTTTGGGCACTGCTTAGAGGTACAGTTAGACTTGGTTGACAGATAACTTTGAGTGAGAATGTGCTATGGTGGTTCATCCCCCATATGCTGATAATTTAGCTTGGACATTGACATGTCTTACGATACAAACTTTCGTTGGACTTCAATTCAGGACTTGGATTAGCTTCAGGTTGATCCTGTAAGGATCACCTTCTATTATCACTGATAACAGGTCGGTTGTCGATTCGCCGGTCTACGACTCAATTCCAACTCACTCGTCACACCCAATCTAAAAGGYTTTAGCTATGGTGACTTTATTGTTTGTTGAGGGTTCCACCCGAACTTTTATTGAATGGTCATTTAACAAAGGTACTATGTATTTAATTATGGTTGGTTGGGYGGGAGATTGGGGTYTGCATGGCTAAAGCAAGGGGTATGAGTGTGAAGATTGGTTGGGGTTGACTCCGTGTAGTGCRTGGTTGCTKCTCGATTCTTTGATGTGATTGTAGGTAGACCTTGTGGCTCGGATTTTGATTTGGGGTTGTCTGCGATCTCATATATATACTTATGGATGTAAGGAGTCCCGTAGTGGTCTGTGAGCACTGATCGTCGCAACTTTATCTCCCCTATGTGTGTATACTTGGGTGTMTTTACTGTGGGGGTTCGCGAGGCCGGGGCCGCGATTACCACATATGACAGGCATCGYTGGTCGGTATGGGACTAACCAGCAGCCGCGCAACCTTATGTAAAAATYCTGCRTGCGATGCTTCGCCGCCCCAACGCCCAGAGGTTATGGGATTGGGAGGCTCGCACGTAGACGCAAATGCTTGAGGTCATTGTAGGCCATGAGCATCACCCAAGGAGAGAGAGGATACCCCCAAAAGATCATGAGCTTGGCTGGAATAAGAGGGGGCCCTCGGCCCATTTGTCTGCTTTTTAGGGTTTTTATGGTTGGACATTGTAGTCCGTGGCAGCCGTCAAAGTTAAACCCCTTGATGTTTGACCGCCACGACAGCTTAAAGYTGTCTACTCAACCCCTCTGCAAAGGGTGCAGAAGAGGGTGTGGTTTTCAACCGCGCATGGCGGTTGTCCAGCGCCGAGAGATTCACTCTCAAGGCGCGTGTCAGCCGACACCTGAGTGTCGAATGCGACCCTCGAGATTAACAARGACCGCACGATTATGGGCACTACATAGTACGCCATCATTACGGCTGCTTGCGTACGTCTGCATCACGAGCCGATATGGGTTAGCCCTGCGTCCGCTTAGTTTTATACTAACTCGCGTGCGCGACGCTTGTCAAATTTCTGTGTCGGGAAGTTATGGGTTGGCTACCGAGGGGCTAAGAGCGTTGTCGCGTTGTTTCTCGTGTTGTGTTGTATGTGCATGTGTGTGTGYTTTATTTTTGTTTTCGTAAAGTGGTGTGCGCGTGGTGTGTGGGATGCGTCCTAGTCGACCAACGACGAGTCGCGCTTGAGACCTCAGCCCCCCAAGATGTCGGTTCACGTGCGGGTCCGATAGGCATATTACCGCGCGTACCCCCTATGCTACAGCGAACGAGAAACGTCCTCGGCTGGTCCACCTCTGCGATTGCAACCGAGTAGCTTTCATACTATGGACTGGTAGCTCAGCGGGGATACGCCCACCGAAGGGAGGTGACAATTCCCATAAGGAGGAGGTAAGTTGTGCCTCGCGTAGGCCCTATCCTGTCGTAGGGGCTCGCGAGAGCTATGGCTGGCGCACTCGGCCGGAGCGGCCTAAGGAAGCTTCATTTGTGTGTTCGCGACATGATTGGTCCCACTCCTGCGTGACGCGGCCGAGAGGGTCCCGCGCTGCCGCGTGCGGTGCCGGACCGATGCGCCCGACAGCGTCCTTGTCGAGAGACGTCGAGCCGCGCTTGGGACTTCAGGCCCCCAAGATGTCGGTTTGCATGCGGGTCCGATAGGCGTATTACCGCGCATACCCCCTATGCTACAATGAACGAGAAACGCCCTTGGCTGGTCCACCTCTGCGATTGCAACTAAGTAGCTCTCGTACTGTGGACTGGTAGCTCGGAGGGGATACGCCCACCGAAGGGAGGTGATAGCTCCCGTAAGGTGGAGGTAAGTCGTGCCTCGTGTAGGCCCTATCCTGTCGTAGGGGCTCGCGAGAGGTATGGCTGGTGCACTCGGCCGGAGCGGCCTAAGGAAGCTCCATTTGCGTGTTCATGTCGAGGTTGATCCAACTCCTACGTAACGCGGCCGAGAGGGTCCCGCGCCGCCGCGTGCGGTGCCGGACTGATGCGCTCGACAGGTGGCGTCGTTGCCAGGGATAACGGAAGCCTACCATTGTCCCTGTTGGAACGACATCCGGGTATGGGAGTAAGAGTGAAACCAGGCACATGAGTGAGTAAGAGAAGGACTATGAGATGAATTGTATGGCGATCTACTCGACTGTGGGTTGAATGATTGATTGACTGGTGACATGGTCGACAGCTTGAATGAAGCAAGTGGGTGAGGAAGTTCTATGGTGAGGATTAGCCTTATCTAGGTGAGCCTAAGGGAAATAGGAAAAGGAGTGTCTGCCAGGTTTAGAGTATGGGGTGTCTAAGTGGTCAAACCCGATAGGGTCGTGAAGGGTTGAGTCGCTGAGTGGGGTCCTTTGTCCCATCGTCTTTTGTAACAGGAAGATTGAAGTCGAAGGCGGTTGGCCAAAATGCCAGAGGAGATGGCTGACGGTGGGAGGAGGCTTGTGACTCTCGACGACCTCATCGATGCCTTGGACAAGCGCGAAAGGGCGCCGAGCAATGTCCCAAAGGTCAAGATATTCCATTTCAAGGGGGATCGGGTATCTGACTGGTTGGATCTAACGGAACAGGCGCTGGTGGGATTGTCAGATAAGGTCAAGCTCCAGCGGGTCCTGAGGTATGTCCTGCATAGTCACCATCGGGAAGTAACTAAGGTAGTGGATGCCGCCAGTGGCAGTTGGACAAAGTTTGGGGATCTAATGCGAAAGAAGTACAGGCTGGGGGACGGTCTGTTGACCATGGCCGACTTGGAGGCCATGAATAAGGAAGATTTCTCTACCATTGGGGCGTTCGTGCACGAGTTTAAGAAAAAGGCTAGGAAGGTGCACGGGATTTCTGACGAGGCACAGTGCGCCACATTTTTGGGGCTGCTTACGGGCTCGGAGGCCACAGAGCTGACCAAGTATGGGGAAGGGAGCGAGAGGCTCACCTGGGCAACCATTGATGAGGGAGTGGAAGAAAGGAGCCTGAATCAGGTGGAGCACCACCAAATGAGGTTGCAAAGGCGCAAGAGGAAGGAGAGGGATGCTACCGCATCCGAGACCCCAGGGGTGAAGAGAATTGTTACGGACGTGTTGGCGACACTAGGGTATGATAACGAAGCAGAGATACGGAAAAGAGAGGTGCTAGTGGCCCGAGGCCGGCGTCAGGGGCAGTGGATGAGGAGGCTGGGCGAGAAGACTACGGCGGAGGGGAGATGGGTTCCCAAGTCCTGACTAAGGCCCAGAGGAAGCAGCGCAATCTGCTGCAGGGAGGGCAGGGGTTAGGGAAGGGGCAGGCTCCCTAAGCCATTGCCGCACCACCGCCTGTCGCCTCGGCCGCGCCAACGCCAGCAGGACCATCGCACATGGGGTTGCCACCAGCTTGTGGGCACTGGGTGCCGCATTGTCATTCCGCGCCCTGGCCCAGTTGTAACCACTGTGTCTCGTGTGGAGGGAGTCAGGCCCACACGGGACACATGGTCCTCTATTCGGGCCCATCAGTAAGTATGGGCCCCCCGAGCTACCCGGCGACTCAAAGCCAGCCCGTGGCTTAACCGCGGCCCTCCCAACAGGCCTCGCAAGCTAGTGTGGGCCGGGGAGGGGGCCAAGGACAAGGCGGGCAGGGCAATGGGGTCCGGGGCCAAGGATGTAGAGGAGGGGGCGGCCGGGGGCGAGGGGGAAATGGTGGAGGTCGTGGAGGGGGCTGGAATGGTCAAGGGGGTCAGAACCAAAGTGGCCAAGGCAGCCAGGGAGGGGGCCAAGGGTATGGGAGGCCCCGCTTCGACTGGCGGAACGCAACTTGTTAGCATTGTGGCGAGGTGGGCCACACCATACGATTCTGCCAACAGCGGCGGGACGACGAGCTGGCAGGACTAATCTCCACCTGTATGGACGGGGACATATATGATCGGTGGGGAAAACATATTGATCCCAAGAACCCAGGAGGAATGAGGCTGGAAGCCCCCAGGCGAGCAGCGGCAGGGCCTCCAGCGGCCCCACCAATGTTTAGGATATGGCAGGAAAGGCAAGACCCGGGTGTGAGAGTCGAGGAGATTGTGGATGAAAATGAGGAAGTGACTCAGCGGYTGAAGGCGGGGACTATAAAGGAGGAGCCCATAGTTGTTGAGTCCGACGACGAGGCGGAGGAGGTGGTGAGAGAGTCAACCTCGACCATCCTGGAAAGGATGGACGACCTGCTTGCAAAGGTCGGCAGATATCAGGAACGGCTAAGGGTGATGTGCGAAGAGGCCCGAGAATGGGAAATGAATCTTCCTGAGGTAATGCTCTATGGGTCCGGCCCGGAGTCATCATCAGGACCGCAAGGGTGTCCAAGCGTGGTGACGGCCGGGGCAGGTCCTAGGTCAGGGATGACCTTCAGGCCCCCTATGTCAAATGGAAGGTGCCCCAGGCCGCGCAGACTAGGGGCCAAAGTAAGGCTACCACCAGTCAAGGGCCCAGCCAGGCACCTAGTCGGGCGCCTCCTCGAAAGGAGTCTGAGCATGAACGAAGGAAAGAAGTGGTAGAGGTTCAAGAAGAGGAAGATGAGGGTCATGGCGAAGAGGATGAGAGGCTCCGCCAGGAAGAACATCGGCGAGCTGAGCAGAGTGCCAAGAAGAGAGGGATTCAGGGAGGAGCGGAGCCGAGCCTGCACGATGGCGTGCCAAAAAGAAAGAAGTACGCAGTCTGGCTGGAGGAAGGTTTTGACGTGGAGCGGATGGTAGATAAGCTCCTGGAAGGCCACAACGATTTGATGAATTTAAAGGACATTTTGGCGTCGGCACCAAGGCTCCGTGGCGAGCTGAAAGGGCGGCTCTCGCGAAGGTTAGTGCCCAATGTCCACCTAAGCTCAATTCTTTCCAGGGAGATAGAGTGGACAAAGGCGGGCACTAAGATGGATTGGAAATATGTGGCGTGTGGGTTGGTGGACTTGAAGGTGAGGGACCAGTCAAGCATCGCAATGGTGGACACGGGCGCGGAGATGAATATCATCCGGGAGCGGGACGCGACTATGTTAGGGTTGGAGGTTGACCATTCCTACCATGGTGTGCTGCATGACGCCAACTGCAAGGCCATATTCTGTGGCACCTCGTCTAATGTGATGGTGGAAATCGGGAGGGTAAGGGCGCGAACGTGCTTCTTCGTCATGCCCGATGTCGACCACCCTATCCTTCTGGGGGGTCGTTCCTCTGCCGAACGGAGACCTTGGTCTTCAACAGGCATGAGGGGACGATGATCCTAGCTCTATCTCCGGCCTGCGGGAATTACGAAATTATTAAGTGCCGGAACACAGGGTCCGGAAGTGCGAGGAACAGGCTCAACCTCGGCTCCTTCACCTTCGAGGAGTCTGAGTACGCGCGACGGAGACTCCGGGAGGAGCAGGAGGAGGAAGGAGTTGGCGAGGTGTTGTCCCTGAGCCTTAACGATGTGAATATGGCAATGGAGGTGGTGGCGGCGCATGATATGGCAGACCCTGAGGCTATAAAGGCATTGAGGGAGCAGGTCCTGGAAAGCCCTCAGGTGGGAGAAGTGGAGCTGATCTATCGGCTTCGCGGGAGGAAAGGGGACCCTGGGATGGCCCAGGCCCAAACGACAAGTCGGCCTTTTTTAGGGGAGGGCTTAAGCAGGGCTCCCAAAGGCGGTACAAAACCGTAGATAGGAAGTGTCGTCCAGTCCCCGTGCTTGTCACGGAGGATGAGGAAGCCTATTATGAGCGGGAGCGAGGGCTGATAAGGCGTATGCGGGAGCGCGCGCAGGCAGGGTCATGCCGCATCAATAAAGAGAATGAGGAGGGGCTGATAATTGGCGAGCCTGGTTTCCTTTCGCCCCAGGAGAGGGCCTTGATGGTGGAGACCATGAAGAGGAGGCATTGCGCGTATGCGTTTAATGATGACGAGCGTGGGAGGTTGGACGTGGATAAGATCCTAATGATACGAATCCATACYGTCCYACACGAGCYGTGGAACCTGAGGGGYGCGCGATATCTGAATCCGGATGAGGAGAAGAAGGTGGTGGACTACCTGGACGGGAAAATGCAGACGTACGTGGCAGACTACTCCAGTTGACCGTATGCCTCCCCTTGGTTTTGCTTTATCAAGCCGAACGGGACGCTACAATGGGTGCAGGATCTGCAACGTTTGAATGAGGTGACGGTGCGGGACGCGGGAGGATTGCCGAACGCGGACGCCCTGTCAGAGTCATGCGCAGGAAGGTCTATAATCTCGCTTATAGACCTTTACTCTGGGTATGACCAATTTCCTGTATACCCGCCGGATAGGCCGGTGACGGCAATGCATACGCCAAGGGGGCTGATGCATATGAATGTGGCCCTTCAGGGATGGACTAATGCGGTGGCAATGGTGCAAAGGCACATGATTAGGGTCATGGAGACGGTTAGTCCAATATCACTCAGCCCTACATTGACGATTTGGCGGTCAAGGGTCCAAAGGAGAAGGAGGAAGACGAAGTGGTGCCAGGAGTGAGGCGGTTCGTCTAGAAGCACATCCAGGATATCAATCAGGTTCTAGGTCTGTTGGAACAATATAACCTGACGGCGAGCGGCCCCAAGTCGAAGCATTGTATGAGGGAGGCCACGATTCTGGGCTCTGTCTACAAAGAGAAAGGGCGGAGGCCAGATGTGAAGAAAACGGACAAGATCCTAGAGTGGCCAGTCCCCTTCCAGTCAATAACGGACGTGAGGAGCTTCCTTGGGACCTGTGGGTTTTGGAGGAGTTTTGTGTAGGACTTCGCCACCAAGACAAGGCATTTAAGGAAGATTGTGCATCAGGGTCAGGAATGGGTCTGGGGCGACGACTAGGAAGAGGCAGTGGAAAGGATGAAGGGAGAGTTCAAGGAAGGAGGCTTAGTGCTGGGAGCGCCAAATTATGAGGCCACAGAGGAAAGGTCATTCGTTGTCGAGACAGATGCCGAACCAACTGCCTTAGGGGGGGTCCTGATCCAGACAGATGCAGATGGAAAGGAGAGGCCGCTAAGGTTTGAAAGTCGTACTCTCAATATGACTGAGAGGAACTACTCGCAGTTCAAGAAAGGGACGTTGGCGGTGCTCCATTGCCTAAGGACCTTCCGGAATTATATCTTCGGCAGAAGGCTCATTTTGAGGGTGGACCCTACTGCGCTTGCGTGTTCCCTGAAAAGTTATACTCCATCTGACCCAACCATCGCAAGGTGGTTGACTTACATTTGGATGTTTAACTTTGAGTTGGAGAGGATTCCCGGGGACAAGAGCAGGGCGGATGGGCTGAGCCGTATCAACTTGGATGGGGCGAGTCAGGAGTCGATTGAGGATACCCCACCTGTTGACGGGTTCTTGGACCAGGAGGAGGATGTCCGCCTCCATATAAATGAGTGGTCGTTGAGGGTGCCTAGCTGCGTCACGCATCCTATATGGCTAGCACCAAGGGGGTATGAGCGAAAGGAGGAGTTGGTCCTCAAGCCCTTCCAGGAAGAGGATCCGTGGGGGAGTAGGGATGTTGGCTGGATGATGAAGTTGGCATTGGCAGGGACACATAGTCTGGCGGAGGAGGTGAGGACGATAGAGGAAGGCCCAACCCAGGTAGAGGAGCATGAGCAACTAATGAGAGGGATGTACTTGCTCACTAATACGCTCCTGCAGGGGAATTTTAACCAGAGGAGCTCAACCGGTTCAAGGAAGGCGAACTTCTTATTCCTGAGAGCCAGGACGACGAGTTCGAAGAGGGAGAAATTAGAGAGGCCTTCCGCGCAGAAGAGTATGACGAGATCTATCGGGAGTTGGGGTTACTCCTGTCGTGCGAGATAAGGGATAGGGACGCGAGTGCTAAAGCCAAGAAGATGAGGCATCTCTACGTAGTGAGAGATGACCATCTGTTTATAAAACGACAAGTCGAGAACCCCAAGAGGATCGTATGTGGGAGGAACCAGCAGATCGATGTCATAGCAGCCTTACACGATGGTATAGCAGGGGGGCACCGAGGCGTTAGTGCTACGTGCGCAAAGATAAGTGAGTTATACCATTGGGACGGAATGCTGACTATGGTTATCAAGTACTGCCAGTCTTGTGTACCTTGCCAACAGAGGTCAGCACAAAGGCCTGGGGAGCCTCTGCACCCCAGGCTGGAACGGGAAGTAGGTGCAGTCGTACACCTGGACTTGTTGTTCATGCCACTCGGGGAGGATGAAACTAATTATATCTTCGATGCACAGGATAACCTTACCGGGTTCGTGGACGGTCGGGCTATTTGCACAAAGACTGGCCCTGTTTAAGCAAGGTGCATCGAAGAGTACTACCTGCGCTATCCATTTGTCAGGGAATTTGTGATGGACCGGGAGTCGAAATTCACCTGTAACGAGGTGCGGACCTTGCTTGCGGGGTATGGTGTGGTGGCAAATTATACTACTGCCGTGCATCCCCAGGCCAATGCACCGGTGGAGAGGGGGCATAGTACCATCACAAATCTCTTGGCCCAATGGACTGAGGGGAAGCCTAACCAGTGGCCGAAGTTCCTGAGAGCAGCTTTCTTCATGGAAAATGTTACAGTGAAAAGGACCACCAAGTATGCACCAGCCATACTATAGTACGGAAGGCACGCCACCTTTCCCATAGAAAGTTTCATGAAGACGTGGAGGTGCCAGGACGTGGAAGTGAACCTGTCTTTTGAAGAACTGCTCGATATACGAGCGCGGCAGGTGGAGGCCGTTGAGGAAAGGTTACGAGAGGCCGGTGGTCAAGTAGAGAGAAGCCGCATGGAAGACAAGACGAGATAGGACCAGATGGCCCGGATAAGGAAGGATCCGCTGAAAGTTGGGGATGCGGTGCTGCTGTATGACTCCTCGCTGGAAAAACAATGGTCCAGGAAGCTAGATAAGTTGTGGTTGGGGCCCTATAGGATCGTGCGATGTGGCGAGTTTGGGGCCTACCAAATTGAAGAGTTGGATGGGACCGGGTGGCAGGACTGGGTGTCGGGGACGAGGCTGAAGAAGTTTGTGGCCAGGGAATAGGTAAGGCACCTTGAGATCTCATTAGGAATAGAGCCTCACCTAGGTATTACCCATGTCAGGTGATTAGATAGGTGGGAAATTGGGGTGGATGAGTGTGGGGTGTATGTGAGATTTCCCCAAGCCAATGGGCTCAGTTGCTGACCCTGCTGTGTGCCTGTTGCTGTCTCTCGCCTGTTGTGCAGGTCTGACTTTTCGAAGGCAGTCATGCAGAGGGGCGGGAGGGACACACGGCCACGGCAGGGGCCCCAGGGAGCAGCGGGGAGAGGCGAGCAGCACGAGCCGCCTAGGAGGGAGCCTACGCCTGAGTTCGACGATGATAACATAGAGTTTTTCCTGGACGTATATCGGGATCATGCGGCACAGAGAGGGTGGTCAGTGGCGGACAGGATCCACCATTAAAGGGGTATAGGGCGGTTTGAGGAGCCTGTCGCTCAGATATGTGAGGAGGCCCTGACTGGGCCGGATGTGGAGGCCAGGATGCAGAGGTTGAGAGCTTCCCCTAGAGGACGCGATTGCATGCCCATTCGATTGGAGGAGGGGAACGCGGATGATTTCATTCCCGCATATGAGCACTACATGTTGAGTCAGGGGATTGCGCGGGAGGAGTGGGTGCAGGCCCTACTTATCTGGACGAGGGGGGCAGAGAGGCCGGTGGCCAAACAGATTCAGGAGCGGGCTCGAGATTGGGAGGACTGCCAAGCCCAGCTCAAGAGGGCATTCGGACGGCCACAGCATGAGAGGCCCGAGCCCAGGGTCGAGAGACGACGACGAAGCAAGAGGCCAAGGGAACTGGCACCGAGAGAGGTGGGGCTGGCCAGAGAGAAGAGGAGGGCCCCAGCACAGCGGGAGGATGAGCCCGCAGGGCCCGCACTGGCAGAGGAGTCGTTCCCTGCTTGTGGCCTCCGGGCGGTTGAGTTTTGGCGGATTACGAGCGAGGAGTTGAGATCACCCTCACCGTTGCCATCAGCGCAGGAGTTGGACATACCGAGAGAGACACCATTCCGAAGCTTAGCGACTCATCTTGATGCATCTCGATGGGTGGCCTTACGATTGGGGGAGGGCTCAGTTGAGCCGACATGCTACGTACCGTTGGAGGAGCCTTTGGACCTCGAGACGGAGACGGGCATGCGAGACCGAGAGGAGCCTCAGGATCCTGAGATGGCAGCAGAGCAGCCGGATCCTGTACAACCTCAGGGCCGGGAGGTGATCACGGTTGGAGTCGATACCCCGCTATGCTCCCCAATTCCAGAGCCAGTACAGCATTCATGGCCAGAGGGGATTCCTGAGCCGGGCAGCGAGGAGATTCCGGAGTCTCCCCCTGAGGCCGCCGCTATGCCTGAGCAGGGGGCAGAGGCAGAGGGTCAGGGAGCGTATGAGAGAGCAAGGGTGGAAGCGCCCCTTCTTGCCATCGGCCACGCATGTGACCAAGAGCCCAGTTATCAAGGAGTCTCTTCCAGCGGAGTTACCGCCAGCAGTGCCATGCACGAGCGAGGGGATGGGGGCTGAGGCGCTGACTCCGGAAGGCGAGGGGCCGCGGGTGAGAAGAACCCCAAGAGAGACCCGCGAAGAGAAGTCCGCCCGGGTACGGGTCCGTCTGGATGAGATACACGCGAGGCAAGCTGAGATGGAGGCAGCAGGAATAGAGCCGACACCGCCAGTCAAGCCCAAGACGAGTGAGGATCGACGAATTGTGGGTCAGGTATGAGAGCCATGGGGATGCAGCCCGCCAAAGGTCACGAGAGACGGGACAGGCAAACGAGGGGGCCGGTGAGCTGAGAGAGATGGGGGACTTGGGGTTCTTCGCGACCAGGCAGGTGATTGAGCGCATGGATCGGAGGGTATGTGAGACGACAGTTACATCCTTCCAGTGGTATAATCTACTCAACAATGAGCTCTGGGTCAGAGAGTTGGAGGTGGAGCACCTGACTACTCAGCTTGCCGAGGAGAGGGCGAGGAGCCAGGCCAAAGAGGTTGAGTGGGAGAGGAGATTTGGGGAGATGGCGGYCGCTGTGGATAGGCTCTCGGCAGCATGGGAGGCTAGCCAGGCGGGGCGAGCCGGTACCAATGGCCAGGGCCGAGGGATGCAGGCTTCGCCGAGTCAGGGAGTAGCAGTGGTGGCCCCTCGACAGGCCGAGCCAATGGAGGAGGTGCCCTTGGATGCAGTTGAGGAGGAGGGTGGCGCGCAGGAGTCGCTTATGGCTATGTCCACGGAAAGGAGAGGTTCGCGTTTGCATTAGCTGGTAGCAGCCATGGGGATAGGCACTCCACAGGAGAGGCCTCAGAGACTCGGCGCTCCAGAGCTTGCCCCAAGGTTGGGAGAGTTGAGGGCGGAGCTGGGCTCCTGGGCCACGGAAACGGACTCAGGAGGGCCTGACTCGCGGCAGCAGCAACAGCAGGAGGTACACTGCCATGGGGGGCTCTCAGCCGTCAGGAGCATATGGGGATGAGGTGGTGGTGACAGAGGGGCCTGATGAGGAGGGCCCCCGAGAGTTGGATATCCCAGACTGCAGGCCAGTGGGCACAGCCGCACGAGGGGGTGAGGGTGCTGAGGCTTTGGAGCCCAGACCTCAGGGTCATATGGGATTGTCCTCATGTCATGAGGTGACTACTGAGACCACGGGGACGCCTTCAACATCGAGTTCGCAGGGGAGAAAGAAGAAGACTGCCAGGTGGCACGATACCTCCTGTTTTTGGTGCAGGGAGGAAGGGCATAGAGTCGTGGACTGCCCAGAACTCCTTGAGGATAAGGCCGAGGGGCTAGTTGCGGAGTTCAATGGCAAGTTCTATGACAGGCAGGGCAGGATTGTAGAGCGAGCTCCAGATGGGGGCAGGGCTCAATTGTATAGGCAGAACCAGGAGGAATTGTGTAAGTAGGGTCTGGTCTGTCTATGTGTCAGTAGGGACAGGGTGATTGGCACCCACTGGGGCGGGTTGGAGGTGTACATATGTTTAAGTTGGCTGAGGGGGCCCTAGATGTGTGCATACGTTAGAGGTGGTAGGATGAGTCTGTGCCTGCTTGTACACATATAGCTGATTAAGGTTTCTTTGAGTTTTTCTTTCGTAGGCTACGGCTTAGGGCATGAGGGTTGGTCGTAGGACACATGGGGCTATTCAGTCCACTTTTGATTTCGCAGTACAGAGACTACTTGAGTTTGAGAAAGACTTGGGTATGAGTTTTCCCGAGTTAGGTGAGACAGAGGGTTAGGCACCCATTAGGTTTTGAGTAGATGTTGTGTCCCCGAGCGTGTTCCGCGGGTGTACAGTGGGGTCGGGAGCCATGCTCAGATGGACAGAGTTTAAGTTGAGTGTTTGTATTTGAGTCTTGAGGGAGGCATTCTACTCCTTGAGTGTATCATGAGTTGAGATTTTATGGGACTTGTTTTGTGACGACCACTATCACTCTCACATGTGTGATTTTATCCTGATGTATGATTGGCTTTGTGTGAGAGATGTACAAGATATATCTTATGGGCATGATTGTGTAAATTTTAAAGTTGTCTACCCTCCGGTATACTCGTGCGGTCTGCTGCAAGCGGACGAGAGGGCGGAGTATAAGGAGGGGAAGTGCAGCCTGTTTGTGAAAAACCGTGAGAATCCTACGGGATTGATGGATTCAGAAATTTGCATGTTTGGTCATACTAAACACCGTTGCCTAAGTTGTACAGGGACCCAGAAGGGGGTCCCTCAGTTTGAGTTGTTTGGTAGTTGAGACCCCTTCATGGTTCTGAAAGGTGGGAATTGCATTGTTATCGAGGTCCCTTCATGGGTTTGGAAGAGGTCGTGCGAAGAGTCTTCCCATACAGAGAAAGGATGGCTGTGAAATCTTTTGTGAGAGGCACCCTTTACCAAGTAAGGGTGGGTAAAAATTGAATGGTACGGAAAGCATTGTTTATGTTGGTAAAGCCTGACGAGAGGGAACCATGTTTGTTTGTTATGTTTAGGGGCGAGAGATGCCTCAGGATGGGCGACTGCTGGCTCTGATCAAGTCAGGAGTCGCGGCCTTGTGGATCCGGCGGGGAGACTGTTTGTGATTGAGCGAAGGATGCCGTGCCTATTATAGGAGGGCCGATAAATGCCTTCAGACCCCTGCGTAGTCCCGCAGCGGCCTGTGATTTGTGATGCCCCGCCCGACCACCTGTGCTAATTCTGAGATATGTTTAGAGGAATACCAAGCTAACGGTAAAGTTTAGTGCCACTTGGGTGCAACCCCTAGTGGAGGGCTGGTAGCCGGCACAACCTGGCTGCGGGCCCGCGAAGCAAGAGTTTAAGGGGAGTTGCCCGCCCCAGAGAAATTACTCCGCGGGATAGGAGTCGGGTCTTTTGGAGAATCCTGACTGACTGATTGTTAGGAAAAACGCCTATCGTTGCATAACCAACGGGAGGATACCGCCGCTAAGGTAACAACGTGGTGGGTCATGGACCTGGCCCGATCAACCAGGCTATTGTGGGCTCAGATGGAGACCTGGCGTTTCTGTACTAGACTGCAGAAAAGGTTGAGAGAGGCTATAAACTATATGTATGTATTTTGGTTGATGGTGAGAAAATTGTTGAAAGAAGGCAAGAGTGTCTTCACAGGTCTCATTCAAAGCCTGCGTCCCTAGTTATGGCTCTGTTTACGAGAAGGAGGCTAACTGGGACAGCCAACAAGAGGTCGGCGGTTTTCTAGGACGGAAGGGGAAGAGGATGGTTTGAGGGCCTTTAGAACTTATGTTGTAGTATTGATGCGCAATACACCGGTGTCCTGGTTTCAGGACAATGGAGACCCAGGTTGAAACCCTGACAGCATATAGTTGTGTTGGCACGGTTTGATTGAGGCCTCAACCCTGAGTCTGTCGGCTAATCGGATTGGTTCTAACCTCGTCAGCATTTGGAGTGTGAATGGATTAATAACTTTCTAATTTGGCAAAGCGACAGGGACGTCGCTTAATATGGTCCGGTAAGTTGTCGGCGCGAATACCCTTACAAGGGTATCCGCCCTGGTTCTTGCAAGCGACAGAAAGGCTCGGTTAACCTGGATTATGAGTGCCCGTGCGGAAAAATGTAAGGGTCGCCCGCACGTAGGCAAAGGTTTGCCTTGTCCCAGTAGGGAGTACGTGGGCGCACAATTTTAAGGCGCGAGTGTGATGTTTCTGATTGAGTGGGCGGCCGGGGTAGCCGACCGACCCGGACCGGGTGACTGGTTTGATTAGGGGGCGATAACTCGCTTTGATTGGCACGTGCGACCTGTGGTTGCGCGCAGGCTGGCGCGCGGGGTGGCAATGCCGCAGGATGGTAGGCCGATGCGGACACCTGGGGGCCGTGCGTGCAAATATGGGTTGAAAGAGTGGCCGGGGCGGTGTCCTGGCCCAAAGCGTCGTGCGGTATCACTTTATGTGGGAAACTGCGTCCGATGGTCTCAGGCTTGGGCTTAGCCCTATTGGTTACGGTGTCGGGTTCGTGGGGTGGAGGTGTGAGGTTCGAGGCCAGCAAACGGCGACGCGGGAGCGATGGAGCAGCGGAGGAGCTAAGGGGTCGAGGGTCCTGCGGGACTATCCCCCGTAGTTTTGCTAAGGAGATCCGATCGTGGGCCCGCCCTGCAGGGTCGCAGGATTTTTTTTGGAGGGACGCGTGCCCCGTCCCGTCTGCTTTTTTGCTTATTCTAAATCTTTGGGTTTTCGTCTCGATTCTACTGTGCCTTAGTGGATACCGGAGGTTGGCCGGTGCTGCCCTTGCCTGGACCGATGGCCTGGGCCATCGACTGTTACAGCGAGCGCACCCACGAGCTGCCGAAGTACGGGCCAGTGACGAGCCAGGGAGGGTCGCGCGGCCCCTCGGAGGTGTCGTGGGAGGCCATCGCGCGTGGGTCCTTCGGGACAGCCGTTAGGATGGTGAGGATATTGGGGAGGTTTGCATGGCCCCTACGTAAGGATGATGTACGAAGAGTCCGAAAATGGACCCGGCCGTGAGCCGGGCTAGGTGCGAGGTCGGGAGAGCGAGGGGAGAAGGCCGGATGGCCCTTGGAGATGTTGCGGGGTACCTGCCAGGGTGAAAGTCCCCGCGGCTTCGGCCAAGATCGGATCGACAAGATCTGTATGACGATTGTGTGAAGGCTAAGGAGTTCGAAATGGGAGGGGGTGAACCCGAGTGTAAGTCGGGTCAGGTGCATGCCAGAGGGAAGAAGGGGTGGGTCGCTGCCCTCATATTTTTTTGGGAAGATCTGTCGGGAATCGGCGTCGATGCGTAGGGGATTTGCACGGTCATTGTATGGGGCTGGCGCGCGAGAACTCGGGGATAAACCCGGACAGGAAACAGGGACGGGCGTTGTCGCGCACATCGGTCCAGCACCGCATGCGGCAACGCGGGACCCTCTCGGCCGCGTCACGCAAGAGTTGGACCAACCTTGCCGCGAGCACACAAATGGAGTTTCCTTAGGCCGCTCCGGCCGAGTGCTCCAGCCATACCCCTCGCGAGCCCCTACGATAGGATAGGGCCTACGCGAGGCACAACTTACCTCCACCTTACGGGAGTTGTCACCTCCCTTCGGTGGGTGTATCCCCGCCGAGCTACCAGTCCACAGTACGAAAGCTACTCAGTTGCAATCGCAAAGGTGGACCAGCCGAGGGTGTTTCTCGTTCGCTGTAGCATAGGGGGTACGCGAGGTAATACGCCTATCGGACCCGCACGCGAACCGATATCTTGGGGGGCTGAAGTCCCAAGCGCGGCCCAACGTCGACCGACTAGGACGCATTCCGCACACCACGTGCACACTACCTTACGACACAAAAATAAAACACACACACACACAAAACGACACAACACAAACACGCGACAACGCTCGTAGCCCCTCGGTTACCAACCCGTAACTTTCCAACGCGGATATCGGGATAGGCGTCGCGCGCGAGACTTAGTATAAAACTGCGCGGACACAGGGCTAACTCGTATCGACTCGCAATGCAAACGTACGCAAGCAGTCGCAATGATGGCGTACTACGTCATGCCCATAATCGTGCGGCCCCCGTTAACTTCGAGGGTCGCATTCGACACTCAAGTCACACGCCTTGAAGGTTAATCTCTCGACGCTGGACAACCACCGTGCGCGGTTGGAGACCACACCCTCTTCTGCACCCTGTGCAGAGGGGTTGAGTAGACAACTTTTAAGCTGTCGTGGCGGTCGAGCATCAAGGGGTTTGACTTTGACGGCAGCCACGGACTATAACGTCCAACCATGAAAACGCAAGAAGGAATCTCACTTTGACCCTCCATTAGCTGATGACCCTAAAAAATGAAAAGGGGGTGGATAAGCCCAAACGACGCGCGTGCGGAGGAGGTCCGGTATCCTACCCATAGGCTACCCGGCGTCCGGGGTAGTGAGGCCCGTACACGGAGTCCCATAAGCTGACTGGGGCTAGTCCTCCGCCCACGTGCCGCTTCACGTTACCAAGACCACAAGTTTACTGGTCGTGTCGCGCTCGTGGTCTCGCCGCCTGACTCATAATTCTTTTAGTGCGGGATGCGGCGAGTGTCGTGCGCGAGCCTAGTATAAGGTCGTGAGGGCGCTAGACTTACACATACTATCTCGCTATGCAGTTCTACGCGAGTAACCGCGATGACGGCGCTTTATGTAGTGACCACACCCAAACGGCCTACTCTGAGCCAAGGGGTCATCTTTCGACGCTCAGGCGTAGGCTGAAGCGCGAGCCAATGGGGGTAACCCTTTAGCGCAAGCAAAACCGGCCTGAGGGTCTTTCCGTCTTCTGCACCCTGAGGTGTCCCAACGGGTGCAGGGCAAGACGGCCCCTAGGGCAGGAGGGAGTTTGGAGCGGTGGTGAGTTGTCTGGCCCATCACCAACGACACGCTGACCCTTCCGCCCGGAACTTTATCGTTTCACCAAGATAAATCGCAACAAAGAAAATATATAGGGATTGGCGAGAGATATCCCCTCCCTTCTATTCACCCCAACCTTCGACTGACTCTTAGTACGCGGGCACTTCAGGCCACGCCAGCCACACACGTAGGTACACATGCACTGGCACATATATATCTGTTTGTGACGATATATATATATATATATATATATATATATATATATATGCACAAAGGGAATAATTATGTGACGATCACTTCTCACAGTCATAGTGGGTCTCCTCCTAGCCATACATATATATGCGACCGCATGGCAGCCCAACCAAAACCCCAAGTCTTTGAACATACCTGCAATCACATCAAAAGTCAGACAAGAGTCCACACACTACGCGGAGTCAATTCCAACCAGTTCCTATACTCATACCCCTCGCTTTAGCCATGCAAACCCCAACCTTCAGCCAACCAACCTCAATTAAATACTCGTTACCTTTGTTAAATGGCCATTCAATAAAAGTCCGGGTGAAACCCTTAACAAACAAAAAGATCACCAGGGCTAAAGCCTTTAGGTTGAGTATGGGGAGCAAGTAGGAATTGAGTCGTGAGCCGTGGAATTGGCAACCGACCTGTTATCGGTGATAACAGATGATGACCCTTGCAGGATCAAGCTGAACTAGCCCAAGTCCTGAATCGAATGTCCATGAAATGCCTGTACCATAAGACAGGCCAATGCCCGAGCTAAATCATCAGCATATGGGGGATGAACCTCCATAGCACACCTTTACTCAGAGTTACCCGCCAACTAAGTCTAAGCCTACCTCTAAGCCAGTGCCCAAGCAAAGGTAGACTAACGGCAGGATCTCCCCTCACCAGAATCGTCATCTGTCCGGATATAACCTAACTCCCCTAAATCAAGAAAATTTCGGCAGCGCTTCCCGTAGGAAAAGTGTCTTTTCAGAATTTATATCAGCCCGAATATGAAACCAGAAACAGTCGTTGACTTTCCAAAGTCCAATTTTGTCTAACTCCCTGAATTAGCAAAAATTTGGGCAGCACTCCCTTTAGAAAAGGAGACTTTCCAGATTTTTACCAAGTCAGGTATAAATTTTAGACAAGTTGAACTTTGACGAATCAAAATTTAACTAACTCCTTGGATTTGCAGAAATTTCGGCAGCGCTTCCCGTAGAGAAAGTAGCTTACCAAAATTTTATACAAAGCCAAGTATAATAAAAGATCCCAGAAAATGCGATAATCGATCTAAGTAAGAAAACTTAGCTCAGAAAATACAGGAATTGACCTAACTCCTATCGCTCTAGCACGAGGCGAGCCTCTAAAGCAACTACATGTCAACCTGACACTCAAACCAAGTAGTAGCCTCACTCAGCCTCGTGCAGGCCAAACCACAAAGGTAAGTACTCTCGCCACCTAAAATCAATCTTTGCAAATAATAGTTCGTAATTTCTCAATGCTTTATCCCCTTATACCCAGCTTACATAGGGCATAAAGTCAAGCCGTCCAATCTTATGGAACATGCCTGACTCAGCCGAGTATACACGAACAGGTTGCACAACTACTTTTTTCTTCCTTTTGGGCATACGACTAGGCCGTTCATCTTAGAACAAGGCTTAGTCGCCCAAAACTGTTTAATATCCAACTTATATATACCTCTTTGAGTTTGGTGTTCAACAGTTGGGCATAATACTGAGCCGTTCATCTTAGAACAAGGCTCAGCCTGCCCAGGGTTACCTTCAATTATACTCTTAGTTATACTCTCTTCATTTCATGATAAGCTATAGTCAGGTCGTCCAATCTTATGGAACCCATGCCTGGCTAGCCTGTTTATAGATAAGATAGTATAAAATATAGCCAAAATTTAACCTTTTGGGTTCCAACATATGTGAGGCTTTGGGCCAGACCGTCCAATCTTATGGAACATATCTGGTCCTCTGCCAGGTTCGTTTCTCTCTGACCCCACTGTGTGCAGCATGACTCCAAGGTCGTTCAATCTTATGGACATGCCCTGCCCTCAGCGAGGATTATCCCCTCAGAATAAAACAAGAAGGGGGTTGAGCCGTCCAATCTTATGGACTTGCTCAGACCTCCTTGATCAGAAACAAAAGAAGCAGAACAAACCCCAATCAAACACGACAACCAAACCCTCCAATCTTATGGTACAAGCTTGGCCCCGGAAAAGTCAGCCACAGTCAAACCCTCACAATTCAGAGCAATCAGACCGTCCAATCTTATGGAACTGGTCTGACTCTCCATGCAATTCAAAGATAAAACACTGCGGTCAGGCCGTCCAATTTTATGGAACTGGTCTGACCCCATAGGACCCATTCAGGCTCAAGCAAAACCACCTTTTACCCACCCTTCCCCCAGATGCAACCTCTTGTGTTCACAATCTGCCTTCAAGCAATCAACAACACTGAAACTGCGATTGCACACACATCCCTTTATTTAGTCTGACTTGTGTCCTGTCAGTCAAACCAAAGTCAAAATAGGGGTGCATACAGTATACTCAGTCAACATAACAAGACGTACAAGTAGGGGTTATATCAGGGTATATACAGGGGAAGCAATGGCTACCTTTCAATTCCCTGCCTCCAGAGCCTCGCCTAGGCTCCGGCAGAGCTCCCGCAATCGGTGGGGCAACCTCCCACAAAGGCCTTGGGGCGGATTACGGGTTGCAATCCCGCCTGCCACCTTCCTCTCAGAACCAACAGACTAGACTTAGAGGAAGAAGGGCAGAAGTAGACAGTTTTGAGACTCTCAGATGCGAGAGGGGTGCGCTCAGACTTGCAGGAGAGGGCCTTCAAATCTTCAGCGCCTGAGGGCCCCGCAATGGCGGCTAACTTCCAGCAGCTTGGTCAAACTCCCGACGTCAGCTGCCTAGGCCACTCCGTGTCGACCTCTCAATTCGTGGCATCCGCTTCCCTTCCCCGACTCAATCCTCCTTCTATGCCCACGACGCCACCGCACTGTAGGCCGCAACGGCCAGCAACCATCCGGTTGTGGCATGCAGCAGTGTACCGCAGTCAACAGTAAGCGAGAACAATATTCCGGCAGTTAATGATAGCCCTCACATAGTCAGCCAGACACAACCCGTGCCCAGTTTGCAGCAGCGGTGCTCAGCCCGTAGTAACCGGCAGTATATGACAGCCTAATCCCTTGCCAGCTGCTTATCTGTACGCATCGGAAATACCGTCCACAGCCCCGACACTGACTACAGTGTCCGCCCCACAGGCTGTGGCAGACAGCAGCCGGCCGCAGCCACCAGTCGCAGCAATACAGTGTCCGGGACAACCCCGCAAAAACCCGCAAGCTTTATGGTTGCCTCCACGTTGCCCCGTCCGACGCAAAAGGGCAACACTTCATTCAGCAAGAAAGTCCGCAACTCCACCGAATAGATCCTCAACCCTGCCGCCTACTCCCTTCACTGCTCCACTAGCCAAGAGAGGGGACACAACAGTCCACAGGTAAACCTTCAGACCTCTAACTCCCTCGCCCCACTACACCGTTCAAGGAGTAGGCAGTGCAGCAGCCGGCAACTGAGCCTCCAAATCTGGTGGCATGTCCACTGTCACTCCACCCGGTCTCGCAGGCAAGGCTTTGGTTAGCAGGAAGTCCGTAATCCTTTGGCTAGCTCCCTTGCTACCGTACCCGACACTGCGGTAGTACTTCGGCTAGGCAGGTAAGTCTGCAATCCCCCCCCCCCCCTCTATCTCGCCGCTCACTCCATCTTTCTTTCCACTTGATAGTGCACTCAGTCGAAACTCCTGGTCAGGCCCTGCCGACCACTTGACGCAGAGCTTTAAAGGGCACGAAGCACCCAGCAGCTGTGTCCCCGGGTACTATGTTTACGTAACTGGTAGGGGAGGAGAAGCTCCTACCCGTAACGTGGCCAACGTCGAGGTGGGACTACCGCTAAAACATAACCAGGGGCATCCCTTACTCAGATGGGCAACGCCTTGGCCAACAAACGGAGCTTCACCCTGCGGCCCGCCTCACACCGCCCCTTCGACCGACAGGGCGAATAGCACCTCCCGTCACCAGGTAAGTCTTCATTCTGCGCCCGTTGTTCCTCCGCCAAGCTCCGACCAACACCAAGAGCAAGTCAGAATGAATCCGTCGCCCGAGCCCGGAAAGATACGCTGCTACTCGTCACGCACGCAGAGGGGTTGGGAGGAGCTTCTGCCATCGACTGAACTAAGCACCTCACCAGGCAACATGTAGGTCTTTCGCCCCGCGTCTGGCCTCGCGTTACCCCCGTTGAAATGGCAGGTAAATATTGAATGAATCTTCCGCCAAAACGTAGGAATATACATACTTTCTCTACACCCCCGATACCTCCACGCAGCCCTATCTCTCCTAACTCTCATTCTACCAACCCAAAGCCAAAACTAACCTTGCCATCGCATTCGCGTTCCCCCCAAACCCCCGCGCTAGCGTCTTCGTTCGTTCGTTTTTGTTAAAAAACGAACGAGATCAGCATTTCTCCCCTCGTTCTCTTTTATGTCGTCCATAGCTCGGCGCACCCCCTTTTCTCTTCTAGCACCTAGTTGCTAACTCTAACATCGAATCTAACCCGGTTATCCCACTCGCATGCCCACAACCCTCCCCCAAATAGCCACTTTCCCGGCTCGATTCCGTTACGAATCGAGCAAGCTAAGCTCCCTTGACTGCGCCCTCCTCCCTCCTCCCGTCGCTTCGCACTCACCCGGTCGCGACCCCCGTCCGGGTTCGTCCACCTCTTCACTCACCCAGCGCCGGTCACTCCGCTACGCTCGCCCGCTGCCTCCTTATTGTCTCGTCCCTCCTTCATCCATGACCTGGCTACCTCGTACCACCGCTCGTCACCCCTCTGGCCTTAGCTGCTTCGTCTATCGCCTTTCTCCCCCCACTACTCCATCTCACCTACACGTACCCGGCTCGCTCTCCAGTCCAAATCCATTCTCCTTCACCATCGCGTTGTCGTCAACCGCCAACACCCCCACGGCGTGGTCACCAGCACCCTAGGCGCCGAGCAAATGGTCTAACAACCGTCGACTGCCAAGAACCAAACGCCCGGCTGTCGGCTCCCCCGGTTTTATCTCCTCCCCTCCACGCGGGGGATCGTACCGACCTCCCCCTTCCCCGTCACCCCGGGGGACTTCGACGTATCGGGCCTCGGGGGTTCACGGTGCACCCCCACTCGTACCGCCGTAGTGCACTCACCTCCGGCATCCCCCTTGCCCCAGACCCCATCCTGATTCACTCGCCCTTTTATCTCCCGCTGTTGAAACCGTCGCGCTGGCCTAGTGCTCACCACCACTGTTGCGTGCGCCCGCCTTCTTCCGAACCAAGGCAGCGGAAGCAACCAGCCAGAGCGCCTCGGCTTCTCCGCACCCCATCCGCGCCGTCCCTGCGCAGGCGCTATGCGAATCTTCTCTATATTGTTCCAATTTTAACGGATGTCCCGAAGGACCGGGCCGCGGTGATACCCCGCTTGCGGCTTTTCAAGTCTCAGACCGCCAGCCACAGTGCCACGCCCCAGGCCAGAACGGCCCATGAATAATAAAATAAAGAAGCAAAAATAAAATAACGAAAAATAAGTAAACATCCGCAGGTAGGGTGCGGGGACTGCTAAGACCCCCGCTGGTCCCGCGGACCCGATCCGTCACCGCCCCTATCAACAAAACTGAGGGGGGATAGCCCCGTCGGGCCCTCAACCCCCTCAGCTTCCTCCACGATGCTCTGCCGCTGCTGCGCCGACGCTGGCCTCGATCCCTGCATCCCCGTAACAAAAGTCCAGTATCGTAACCAATAGGGCTAAGCCCAAGCCTGGCACAGTAACGCGCAAACTTCAATATGAAGTAGCGCCTCACCGTCCCTAGGCTTGGGAAAAACTGCCCAGGCCTTCTCTTCCTTCCTACAACTAGCGCGCCAACACCTGGCACCCGTGCCGGCCAACTTGGGCCCCACCGTGGCCGTCCCGTGCGCCTATCAGCGTGCCAGTCCCACCGTTGTTTGCGCATGCCAACCCAAAAACGAGCTCTCGTCCGCTAAACAACGCCGTAGCATGGTCCAGGTCGGTCGACTAAGCCGGTCACTCACTCAATCAGAAAAATCACACGCGCGCCTTAAAACTGCGCGCCCACATACCCTCTAACTTTAGTCAGGACGGGGCCCCGACGCGGCCGTACCTCGCCCGACTTATGCCGACCAAGCCCATTCCTTTTCAGTCACTTGCAAAAACCAGGGCGGATACCCTTGTAAGGGTATTCGCACCGACAGCGCCTGACGGGGCGGTAGGCAAGGGGTGCTGCAGGCAAAATCCGGGGGTGAACCCGGGCGTAAGACGGACCAGGGGCGTACAGAAGGGAAAAGGTTGGGCGGCTTGGAGATGTTGTGGGGCGCGGCCCCGATTCAGTCCTCCGGATTTCCGTTAAAATTGGAGCGATATAGAGTAGACTAGCGTGGCTCTAGGGGAAAGCGGGTGCGTATAAAGCGAACGCGGCACTTCCTTTTTTTTGGTTTGTTCGTTCGACTTCCCTTTTTCCACGGTCGGGTCTTCGTATAGCCGGTCGGAGTGCACGTTGGTGCGTTAGAGTATCGGTTGACCGCAACGTTGCGGAGGGGGAAGAGTGAACCGGAACGGCAAAGCACGCTGGGTACGTGCACGAAAGTGAGGGACGTAGCTGCAGAGGAGCAGCGAGCTATGGCCGGAGGAAAGATGGGTTTACGCCCGTTTCTCGACGAAAACGGGCGGATAAGGGCTTGTTCCTAGCATTTTCGGCCATGGCGAGTTTATTAGTGAGGTTAGTTCGGGCGGTAGGCTAGCAGATATGGAGTTAGTAGAGAAAACTGGTGCGCCAGGCTATGGTGGGAACTAAGGAAGAGGAGATGAGAAATCGAGATTATTACTCCATTCTCTGTGAACTCAGGCGGAGAAGGAAGCTAATCTGGTGTTTTGGGTCAGGGCGAATCCATTGGCGTGGTCAAGATTAGCACTAGAATAGTAGTTTTTGCGCAGTGTGACGTATAGGCTGCGCAGAGGTGTTCAGAAACGGGGAGGGGGCGTGTAACACGATACTCACCCGATCTTTGAGAAAATCGAAAAAGGGGAAGGGCGTTCTAGAGGCTTTGAGGGTGAGGGAAACTAATGAGGGAGTCGGAATCGTGGGTTGGGGCTTAGATTAGGCAGTATGGGCGTTAGGAGCTGCGCTGGGAGGAAGGAAATCGTCGAATCTGTATCTTTCCGTGTTCTAGCGGAAGATTCATGTAATTTTGCTTATTCTATTGAGCAAGTAACAGGGAGCGAACCGAGGGATGGGCGACTTACCTTTTGGCCAGTGTGATGCTCCTCCGAACGAAGAAAGTGGCGGGGAGGAGTGAGCCGCGGGGTTGGAGGCTCACCACTAGGCCGATGTGCCGCTCATCCTATTGGTGGAACCGGCACCTTCCTGCCTTTCTGTGCGGACGGCTGCAGAACGACGCGTTTCTCCGTGGGGTAGCGGAAGGTTCACTCTAGCTTGTGTAGGGACGGCACAACTGTATCGAGAGGGAGGTTGGATTACTAAGGAGTGTCTTTCCGCGATCTAGCGGAGTACTCATTTCGTCTTGCGTAACCTGCCAATGGGAGTAACGTGGGGCTAGCCGTGGGGTTGGAGGCTTGCTTGGTCAACCGGTGGGTTGCCAGTTCTAACGACTGCAGTGCGTGAGGCAGCAAGAAAGGGGTAAGGCTCAGGGCAGCTTGGGGTTTGTGAGCGAGGCTGGAGTATGGTCTTTACACAAGGCGGTGATTGTTGTGCAGCCAGTGTCGTGAGTTGGCTGAGATCGTGAGGTGTGCTGCAGGACCTTACCAGTTGCCCGACTCTTGTGGGCGATTCTCGGGCTGTGGGGTTGCAAGCAGCTGTTGTGTGCTCTGTTGCTTGCTTTGGCTGTGTTTCTGTTGCAGCCATTACTGAGCTATTCCGGACCATTACTTTGTTTTGAGCACGACCGTTTAAGGACCACATGGCTGCAGCTTCATGAGGAGAAGGATCCGTCTGGCTCTCGGTTGTGCTGCTACGTAACACCGTGCTTCTTAGGCACCATTGTTGAAGCTACCAGTCAATTGTTTCTGGTCGACGACTTGTTGTGCTCCTGTTTCTGATTGGGAACGGATGGTGTAGTTATTGCTGTTCTTGGGGGTACCGTAGGGTTTGTTGTGAGGAACGGTGACTTGTTGCAGCATACGGAAGGCTACGTATCCCATTGTTGTGCGGGTGGTTATGCGCCTCATAAAGGAGGGTGGTGCTGTAGTGCGAGAGAGGTGTTCAAGTCCACGGGGAAAGGTTGCTGCTGCAACGCGGTGGGGTAGTGGCGAAGGGGGTGGTTGCTGCAACTCGGTGGGGGTCGTTAGAGAAGCCAACCAAGCTATTACACTTGGCCACTATCGCGGGACCCTCAGGCGCTGAAAGCTCGAAGACCCTCTCGCGCGAGTCTGAGTGTATCCCTCCTGAGTCTGAGAGTCTTACTCCGTCTCTTCCTGTCCTTCTTACTCCAAGTCTGGTCCTTTAGCTCTGAGAGAAAGGCGGCAGGCGGGCGTGTGGCCCGTAATCCGCGCAAAGGCCTCTGTGGGAGGTCGCCCCATCGATTGCGGGAGCTCTGCCGGGACTCAGGTGGAGTCCTGGAGGCAGGGAACTGAGTGGTGATCCCTTGACTCCCTTTATAAACCCAACTATAACCCCTACCTGTACACCTCTCTAYGTTTGRCTGGAAGTATTGTGTGGCTCCTGTACYTSGATTTTGAGTTTGACTTYCRSRACATAASTCAGACTGAGGTAAAGGAATGTATGAACAAATCTCAGTTTCAGTTTATTGATGGCCTGAAAGCAGATTGTGAATGAAATGGGTTGCATCTGGGGGGGGGAGGTTGGGAGGAAGGCAGTATTGTGTGCAGATTGACTGGGTCACTAAGTCTGGGAGGTCCCCTTAAGTTTGGGGAAGCCCAGCGCTTTGTTTATTCTTGGATTGCCTGGAGCCTCAGGCCGCTCTATAAGTTTAGGTAGCCTGAAGCTCTGGGGGTTGGGATGTCCCCATAAGTTTGGGGAGACCTGGTGATGTGAATTGCATGGAGGGTCAGGACGCTCTATAAGTTTAGGTGTCTTGGCTGCTCTGACTTGAGGGGGTTTGACTGTGAGTGACTTTCAGGAACCCAAGACGCTCTATAAGTTTATGTACCTTGGGTTGCCTCGTTTTGTTTGGGGTTCTCATAGTTTCCTTGGTTCTGAACGAGAAGGTCTGAACCGCTCTATAAGTTTAGGTGGTTCAACCCTTCTCCTATTTTGTTTTGAGGGGGTAATCCTGGCAGGGGACAGACCGCTCTATAAGTTTAGGTAGCCTGACCTACTGCCTCACATAGACTGGATCAGAGAGAAATGAACCTGGCAGAGGATCAGACCGCTCTATAAGTTTAGGTAGTCTGACCCAATGCCTCATACATGTTGGAACCCAAATGGATATAACTCTGGTTATATGGTATTACTGTACTATTAAGAACAGGCCAGTCAGGCCGCTCTATAAGTTTAGGTAGCCTGACTATAGCTTATCACAACTGAAGAGAGTATAAACTAAGAGATATAGTTGAAGGTAAGCTTGGGCAGGCTAAACAATGTTCTAAGTTGAGCGGCTCAGCCTTATGCCCTCTTTGAGGACTAAGTTCATAAAGGTATATATAACTTGGCGATTTAAACAAGTTCAGGGCGACTAGAGTGGTCTAGTCATACGCCCAAAGAAGAGAGAAGTAGTTGTGCCCTCTGTTTGTGTATACCTGGCCAAGTCAGAACGCTCTATAAGTTTAGGTATTCTGACTTTAGGTCTGGCTAAGTTGGGCGCGCTCTATAAGTTCAGGTGCCCTGACCTATGCCTTATGTAAGTTGGGTATGAGGGAATAACTCACTGAAAGATCATGAACTATTGTTTGCTTAGATTGACTTGGGGATGGTGAGAGTACTTACCTTTGCGGTTTGGCCTGCATGTGGCTGAGTGAGATTACTACTTGGTCTGGGTTTCAGATTGACAGGTAGTTGCTTTAGAGGCTCGCCACGTGCTAGATCGATCGGAGTTAGATCAATTCTTGTATTTTCTGAGCGGACCTTATTTTACTTAGATCGATTCTTGCATTTTTTTAGGCTCGCTATTATACTTGGACCTGTATAAATTCTGGTAAGTTACTTTCTCTACGGAAAGCGCTGCCGAAATTTCTACAGATTCAAGGAGTTAGATAAATTTTAACTTGTCAAAGTTCAGCTTGTCTTTTCGTCATATCTGACTTAGTAAAAATCTGAAAAGTCTCATTTTCTTAAGAGAGTGTTGCCCAAATTTTTGCTAAATCAGGGAGTTAGACAAAATTGGACTTTAGAAAGTAGTTCCAAAGTTCTAAATTTAATCTTGTATAAATTTTGGAATAACACTTTTCTAGAGGGAGTGCTGCCGAAATTTCTGCAAAACTTAGGAGTTAGTTAAAATTTTGTCTAAGTTGGATTCAAGTTGTCTTTTGAGTTCATATCCGACTTAGTGTCAATCAGAGAAATCTCCCTTTCTAAATGGAGTGCTGCCCAAATTTTTACTAATTCAGGGAGTTAGACAAAATTTGACTTTTCCTACGGGAGGCGATGCCGGAATTTTCTTAGTTTAGAAAAGATAGATTATATTTTGACAGGTGGCGACTCTGGCGATCCACCCTGGATAGGGAAAATTCTGTCAGGGCCTACCTTTGCTTTGGGCACTATTTAGGGGTAGGCTTGGGGTCAGTCAACAAGGTAGGCCTTGGAGCGAGATTGTGATTACCCTCCAAGGACTTATAGATCTAGCTTGGGGATTGACCTGTCTTGTGTTACAGGTCTTTTTGGTCATTCGATTCATGATCTGGATTAGAGTCAGCTTGATTCTACAAGGACCACATTTTGTTATCACTGATAACAGGTCGGTTGCCTTTTCGTCGGTCTTCGACTCGATTCCAACTCACTCCCCATACTCAACCTAAAAGGCTTTAGCCCGGGTGGTTTTACTGTTTGTTAAAGGTTTCACGCGGACTTTTGTTGAATGACCATTTAACAAAGGTACTGAGTATTTAATTGAGGTTGGTTGGATCGGCGATTGGGGCTTGCATGGCTGAAGCAAAGGGGTATGAGCATAGAGAATGTTTGGGGTTGACTCCGTGTAGTGCGTGCTTTGTCGTTTGACTCTTGGTGTGATTGCAGGTATGTCTTGTGATTCGGATTTTGAATTTTGACTGCCTGCGACTCCATATACATATACATGGTTGTGAGGAGTCCCACTGTGCCTGTGAGAAGTGATCGTCACAACTTTACTCCTCCTTTGTATGTATGCGTGGGTATACGTACGATGAGTGTTGGGGAGACCTAAGAGGTCATACTAACACCGCGTAAGAGTGGGATCGAGGGATAGGGAGGACCCTCCCCTCTGGCCATTTGCGTCTTGGGGCTTACTTAGTCGGACGTTGGTCCTGGGCCGGGATTCAAGGTCCTTGTCCAAGACATCCCAAGCCCTAGGCCCTGAAGGGGAGGAGTCTCCCTTCGCATAGAGCCTATTTATCTTGGTCGGCGGGACACTCCGCCTAAAAGGCGAAAACGTCGTGAGGGCTGAACGACGTGTCTTTCAACCGTTCAATAATCGTGAGGGGTGACGCCTCGCGATGTGTTCCTTCAGCCATTCAATATCGCAAGGCTAGAGCCGCGATTACCACGTATGATTGACATCGTTGGTCGGTATGGGGCTGGCCGGCAGCCGCGCGGCCGTATGTCAAAATCCTGCGTGCGATGCTTCGCCGCCCCAACGCCTAAAAGTTATGGGATCGTGAGACTCACACGTAGACGCAAACGCTTGTGGTTATTGTAGGCCGTGTGCATTACCCGAGGAGAGAGAGGATACCCCAAAGATTATGACAGCGGTTGGAACAAAGGAGGAGGGGGGGGCTCGGCCTATTCGTCTGTTTTTCAGAGTTTTTATGGTTGGATGTTGTAGTCCGTGGCAACCGTCAAAGTCAAACCCCTTGATGTCTAAATGCCACGACAGCTTAAAGTTGTCTACTCAACCCCTCTGCAAAGGGTGCAGAAGAGGGTGTGGTCTTCAACCGCACATGGCGGTTGCCTGGCATCGAGAGATTAACCCTCAAGGCGCGTGTCTGCCGACACTTGAGTGTCGAACGTGACCCTCGAGATTAACGAGGGTTGCGCGAGTGTGGGTACCACATAGTACGCCGTCATCGCGATTGCTTGCGTACGCTTGCATTGCGAGTCGTTATGAGTTAACCCTCGCGTCCGCGCAGTTTATATTAAGTCTCGCGCGCGACGCCTATTTGATTTCTGCATCAGGGAGTTATGGGACAGCTACCGAGGGGCTAGGAGCGTTGTCGCGTTGCTCGTGTTGCGTCGCGTTGTACGCGTGTGTGCATGTGTTTTATTTTTGTGTTCGTAGAAGTGGTGTGCGCGTGGTGTGTGGGATGCGTCCTAGTCGACCGACGTCGAGCCGCGCTTGGGACTTCAACCCCCAAGATGTCGGTTCGCATGCGGGTCCGATAAGCGTATTACCGCGCGTACCCCCTATGCCACAGCGAACGAGAAACGCCCTCGGCTGGTCCACCTCTGCAATTGCAACTGAGTAGCTCTCGTAGTGTGGACTGGTAGCTCGGCGGGGATACGCCCACCGAAGGGAGGTGACAGCTCCCGTAAGGTGGAGGTAAGTCGTGCCTTGCGTAGGCCCTATCCTGTCGTAGGGGCTCGCGAGAGGTATGGCTGGCGCACTCGGCCGGAGCGGCCTAAGGAAGCTCCATTTGCGTGTTCATGTGGAAGTTGATCCAACTCCTGCGTGACGCGGCCGAGAGGGTCCCGCGCCGCCGCGTGCGGTGCCGGACCGATGCGCTCAACAATGTGTAAAAAAAAAAAAAAAAAAAAGTAGAGTGTCAGTAGGAACTCACTCAGGAGCTGTCAAGGTTTAGACTCCAAGAGCACGTCCCGGGGCGTGGTCCCACTAGCAAAGAGGATAGGATCGAATGCCTGAATCTGGACGTAATTGTGGAGAGGTGGAGGAAATCGAGATTGAACTGCGTTTCTGCACCTCTGCATAAAACACATCCAGATTCAGGAGCTCAATCCTATCCTCTTTAATCGTGGGACCTCGGGCCCGAGAGCACGGCCGGTGGGTCCGTGAACTCTCGAACCCTCCTGCGGCGTGGTCCCACTAGCAAAGAGGACCGGATCGAATGTCTGAATCTGGGCGGGTTTCTGGAGAGGTACAGGAAATGGAGATTGAACTGCTTTTCTGCATCTCTCCTAAAACACATCCAGATTCAGGATCTTGATCCTATCCTCTTTGCTAGTGGGACCTCGGCCCTGAAGTCTGAAACGGAAATTTGTGTATGAAGAGTTACTTTCCCTATCGTTTTCCATCCGAAAGCACTCTCCCGAGTCTCAGATTTTTGCGTCTTCTGACACTAACGTCTTCCCTGAACATAACGCACCCTAAAAATGAATGTTCGCGGCCAGGAATGTGGCTGCGTATACATGGATGCGTTTTGTCGTGTAGTGGCTGCTTTTCCGTTTGGGGAATTTCTGTCGTCATTTCGAGTGCACCGAGACAGCTGCGTTGTCGAGCTGCATTCACAATGTTGTCGGATGGCGAGCGTGCAACTAGGCCTAAAAAATAGCTGTAAGTGGGTATATAGGGCGTCGCGGTCGCTGACAGGAGACCGACCGGTCGTTCCGTGAGCCAACGTGGCGGCGGTCGCGGGGAGGGTGGTGCGGTCTTTGGATGAATTGCGGGCTGACCAGTCAAAATTTTGGCTAATTCTTCAAAATTGGTCACTCCTTTAAAAAGTCATTTCATAACCAGTCAAAATTTTGGCTAATTCTTCAAAATTGGTCACTCCTGTAAATCCATAAATCATAGAACAACAGAAGTTTAGTCAGTACAATGCCTATCTTCTCTACTATTTTCCTGTTTTTTACTTTAGCCAATATTAGTCTGCCAGGCACTAGTAGCTTTATTGGTTTCCAGTACAGGAAAGTTGGGAACGGGTCATCTGGAGGAGAAAATTAAAAGCCATTTTGATCTTGTGCTCAGACCGTGCAAAATGAGACTGAATCCTTCCTTAGAACATGGAAAGACACATAGCCATTTTTTTTTTTTTTCGTTTTCAAACAGTCCCAGTAAATGTATCTGACTGCAATCACGTCCACAGTTTAGTTTGTTTTGTGCGGTCAGGTTGGCCAGGTCCTGGATGCAATGCAGCGTTCGGCTGTGCAGCCAGGTAGTATGCCTCATGCAGCGTTCGGCTGTGCAGCCAGGTAGTATGCCTCATGCAGCGTTCGGCTGTGCAGCCAGGCAGTATGTCTATTGGGACTGGTTTGTATACGTTGTGTTCGAGGGAAGACGGTAGGGACTGCTCCCGATTTTTTTTGGGGATTCGGGCGTGGTGTGGCGAGGCCCTAAGTGGGGTACAGATGCAATTTTCCAACCTTCTATCGTTCGGCCTTGAGAGCTGACCCGGCCCCAGGCATTTCGGAAATATATTTGGCTTTTACTCATCAAGTAAAGTTCCTTCATCTGGCTTCGAACACGGGTCTGTATTTCAACGGTTCAATGGTGTCCCCACTGAGCTAGGCTCTTGGGTCCCCTTCCATCGTTCCAATTTTAACGGACGGATATCCCCCATGCCACGCAGAAAAAGAAGAAAGGAATGTACCTGCTGGCCGTGCGGTTACCCAAAAAAAAAGCGTGACTGGCTACTTCAGGGATTCAAAAAATATTTTTTATTTGAGGTAGGGAGTGCTTGGCGCGCGGCCCCGCCAATATCTGGGATGGCCTGTACTTACGGTAGCTACTCGGGCTTTTCGCTGGTGGACGAACCGCCTACCCGTGTGAGAACCACGTGGCGTGTTCCGATTGCTCTTTGTCTGTCTCCGGTGACCCTTCTGGAGGTTGCCACGTGGCTGACGCGCGTGCGCTGTGCCGAACCTGCCTGTGTGAGGTGACATGCACACATAAACACAAAGATCTACCTATCTATCTGTTTATCTATCTACACACACACACACACACACACACACACACACACAGAGAGAGAGAGAGAGAGAGAGAGAGAGAGAGAGAGAGAGAGAGAGAGAGAGAGAGAGAGAGAGAGAGAGAGAGAGAGAGCTGTCTCTTATACACATCTAGATGTGTATAAGAGACAGGAGAGAGAGAGAGAGAGAGAGAGAGAGAGAGCACGATGGTACGATTTCGACGAGGAGCGTAGATCTGATGGTAGCTTTCTGTGAGGTGAATGGTATGAACTACTGTATTAATGTTGATGAGCAAGTCAAGCGTGACCAGTTCGGGACACATGCCATAATCACTGCCAGAAGTGGGCGTCAACGAACAAGCACGGTAAGTTGCTTCACTCTTTCTTTTTCTTCTTCTTCTTCTTCTTCTTCTTCTTCTTCTTCTGAGCTGATTGTCTGTGTAGGTGCTTTACTGCTCATCACTGAGACATGGTGACGCATAGCGATTGGCCTCGTTGTTTCAATTCTTCTTGTTCTTCTTCTTTTTCTTCTTCCTTTTCTTCTTCTTCTTCGACTTTCTTCTTTTTGATGTGAAGTTTTTGCTTGCGTGTACGGGAGCAACTTGGCCATGGCTTTGGTTACATTTGGCCTTGCGATTCCTGTTTTTTTTTTTTTTTTTTTTTTTTTTTTTTTTTTCGATGTGGAATTTTTGTTGTCTGTGTCGGACGGAACTGTGATGAACAACCTTGTAGTGCATGGACTGTTAGCATTTGGCCTTGCTATTCCTTTTTTATTTATTTATTTATTTATTTGTTTATTGGGCCTTGCTGTTCTCAATTCGTAGTTCTTCTGTCTTCTTTCTTCTTTCTTCTTCTTGTCCTCGCTGCTTCAACTATTCAACCATTCTTCCTCTTGAGACTAGTATGCGTTGGCAGTGAGCTGCCTGCTTATCTTGTGAAAAAGCGTGTGAAAAAGGCAGTTGCCCTCTGTTTCCACCATTCTTCTTCGTCATCTTCTTCTTAACGCGGCAGACTAAGGGCCTCGCTGCACTACTCTCGAAATTTGCAAAACGAGAGTGAATCTTCCGCTAGAATATGGAAAGATTCACGGCCATGATTTCTGTCTTTTGTGCGTTGTCGAGAGTAGTGCAGCGAGCCCCTAAGACGAGGCTTGTTTTACTCCGCCTGTAGCAACGTAGGTGGCTGCAGTAGTATAACGAGAGGGCAAGGCCGTGGACCCCCCCCCCCCCCCCTCCTTCTATTCTCTGATAGATGGTGGGAAAATAAGGTGGGTGGTGCCGCAAGGGGATTTGTGGAGAAGGCCCCTGAGGGGTGGGTGCCAGGAGCGTAGCCTGGCCGTAACGCGTCGGGGAATTTGCGCATCTCTACTGAGAGTGTACCCACACTGTCTCTATCTTGTATTGTATGTATCTGGCCGCAATTACGGCCGAACGTGGATGTATCATGTATATGACCGTTTTTTTTTTTGGTTACTACTTGGG
>BFEA01000111.1:1807960-1821413 GCA_003427395.1 Chara braunii | reverse complement strand
GGGGGAAATCACGAATAACCAACGAGCCTAGCTGAGTTGGTACACCCACAACTGTTGAAATACAGATCCACGTTCGATTCCAGATACCACCAAAAAAAATGACCAGAAATTTCTGAATTACAGTCATTGACGATTCCTTGGGGCCCGGTCAGTTCAATGATGATATCTCAAGGCCGTCGCCCTTTTTCTTATAAAAAAAAAACAAAAAAAAACGAATACCTTAGATCTTGTAGATTGGTTTGTTGATTAGACCTAGGGCCACGCCCCGCTTATCCGTATCCTTCATTTCTGACCGTAGATTGCAAAAGATCGACGACGGTCGGGAATGTACAATTTCAGCAAGTGGGATTTGGCTCCTGGGCTCTGATTCCTGGTGGTTCGAGATCCCACTACGTAGCAACGAGGATCGGATTTAGTGTCTGAACCTGGATGTGTTTTATGCAGAGATCCAGAAAAGCAGTTCAGTCTTGATTTTCTGCACCTTTTCAACTAACACGTCCAGATTCAGTCATTCGATCCAATCCTTTGTGCTAGTGAGACCTCGCCCCTGAAAATTTCGTCTGTGCTGCCATTATACTAATTCATATGGGTATCCCTTGGGCCGCAGCCTATCCTCTACAGCTGAGGCAAAAGAAGAAGAAGAAGAAGAAGAAGAAGAAGAAGAAGAAGAAGAAGAAGGAAATAAAGTCCATAGCTGACGCTTCAGAAAAAAAAGCGGAAAAAGAAATGGATGCAATCAATTTATTAGCTTTGGCTACGTCTTTTTTTTTTTTTTTTTTTTTTTTTTGACGACTGCTGCTGTAGCTGGGCTTTGGTTCCTCGAAGAACTTCGCCTGTGCCACTATCAGAATCCATCGGGATCCGGACATCCGGTGGCCTGTAGATCATCCGCGACATCGAAGTTATTAAGTAGAAACAAAAAAAAGAAAAAAAGAAAGGAATTCATCCCGACCCGACCCGACATTCTAGATCTGGCTGATGGTTGTTGATTAGACGTGGGCTGCGATCCCGATCCATCAGCACAAGGTCTAATTACTGGAGCTTTGCCTGTGCGCGTACACGTGGCATGGAAGTGTCCACTGCACAGTGTAAGAACAGGTGAGGCAGCAGCAGCTGCAGAATCAGAAGGGAGGAGGAGGAGGAGGAGGAGGAGGAGGGCGATGCCAGGAACAGAGCAACACGGGAGCGAGAGAGAGACAGCGGTAGGAGTAATGGGAGTAGGAGTGAGAGATTAGGAGGAGCAATTGGAGAATTGGTGGGAGGAGGGATGGGAGGAGAGGGAGGAGAGGGAGGAGAGGGAGTTACGCCGGAAGTGGGCAAGGATCGGGGGACCCTACGTTAAGTTCCCGTACACTGACTGTCTAGGCGAGGGAGGTGGACTGTCTAGGCAATAGCTGTGTCACAAGGAGGAGATGGGTTAGGACGAGGAGGAGGGAGGAATAGGAGGGGGGAGGAATAGGAGGTGACACGTGTATATCGAGGAATTAAATTGTCCATAAAAATAGAAAGGAGGAGGAGGTGAAGGACAAGAAGATTTGAAGGGGAAGTAAGAGGAGGAGGAGGCGGAGAGAGAGTAGTAGCAGATAGACTATCGGGAGCATCAGCAGCAGCAGGCGGGGGAGAGAGAGGAGGAGGGGGACGAGGGGGAGGAGGGGAAGAGAAAGGAGTGGAGTAGGAGCAAGGAGGAGAGGTGAACCAGATGAGAAGATGATGATAAACGATGAGTACCCAAGTGCGACCATGATGATGATGATGATGATGATGATGATGATGATGAGGAGGAGGAGGAGGAGGAGGAGGAAGAGGAGGAGGAGGGGGAAGAGGAGGAGGGAGGAGGAGGGAGAAGGGGAAGTACCATGATTGACGATGACGATGATGATGATGATGGGGATGGCGATGATGATGATGAGGCGGGGAAGGAGGAGGAGGAGAAAGAGGGAGGAGGAGGGGGGAGGAAAAGGGAGGAGGGGGGGGAGGACCACGGTGGTCTAGAAGAGCAAAGAATAACTAATGGCATCTTCACTTTTTCTACTGAACATGAGCGTAATTACGGTCAGATATATTCAGCAAAATTCGATGTCGAGGGGAGACCTTGGGTTTGTTTCATCGAGGATACTGAACATGAACGTAATTACAGTCAGATACACAAGTGTTCATGGCCATTCTCTTGTTCATGAACGACCATTTCGTCAAAATGGACATTTTTTATTTTTTGAACGAATTGAAACCGAGTTTTTTGGTTGAAAACTCGTCAAAATTTGCTGTTCCTGAGGGTCCAGCGTTTTACAAACGCCGGACCCTCAGGAACAACAAATTTTGACGAGTTACAAACGCCGGACCCTCAGGAACAACAAATTTTGACGAGTTTTCAGCCAAAAAACTCGGTTTCAATTTCGTTCAAAAAATAAAAGATGTCCATTTTGACGAAATGGCAGTTCATGGTCTTTCTCTTTGCATCAATCGAATGAATGTCAAGTGGTGTATGACTTGATATCTCTTAGCCCGTGCTGACACTAGGACTTCCCTGAAATGATCCTTTTTTTTTTTTTTTTTTTTTTTTTTTGGAACTTCAGGACGGGAGCCCACTTAAGAGGGTGATATAGAGTAACCCCCCGATCTCCCTTCAGATCAGTCTGACATCTAGCCAGCCAGAGAAGAACTTTGTATTGGTTTAGCTTGTGTCTGTTCGGGTTTAGCTTCGGCCTATACCTGGTACTCAATGCTGCAATAACCCATGCCATATGTCTCGCAGAATGTCTGAGGGCCTACTTGGCCGCCCTCAGCCCAGGCCAAAATGGGGAAAAGACCCCACTCGAAAATTCAGGGCGTGGACGACTGTGGGCCCAGACAGTTGACTTTTGACACCAACAGTCAAAGTCCAAAGGTACCCAGCCCAGACCGCCGGTCAAGCACACACACTTGTTTGTATGCAGGTACCCAGACAGCATCAGGTCCAAGGGAGAAGTCTGCAACTGTACACAATCGGTGTGCAGGTACCCAGACACATCAGGTCCAAGGGGAAGTCTGCAACTGTACACAATCGGGGGCCTCGGTTGTGAGGCAATCTGGACGACTGAGGGAACAGGACTCGAGGCCAGAAAGCCTCGTCAAATGCTACTTAAAGCCTGGCCTCGAGGTGGTCTGCATTCGGTATTGCTATGCTGCTTGAACGCTGGCTTGACTTTCACTGCGCTGGCGAAGTGCTGGCTCGGCGCTGGCTGTGTGCTAGCACCGCGGACGACAACAAGGACTGTGGTGACATGCTGGCGCGTTCTGCATTGTGCCCCAGGCGTGCTGATGTGGTGCTGCCTCTGGTCTACATGGCATGCTGATGTGGTGCTACCTCTGGTCTATGTGTCGCTGCCTCTGGTCTACATTGCATGCTGATGTGGCGCTGCCTCTGGTCCATGTGGCGCTGCCTCTGGTCTACATTGCATGCTGATGTGGCGCTACCTCTGGTCTACATTGCATGCTGATGCTGATGTGGCACCTGCCACTAGTCTACATTGCTGATGGGGAGCGTGTCACTGGACTCCATTGATGATGTGGTGCATGCCATCTGTCTTGACTGCTGACGTGGCATTGTCCACGCTGTCTACATGAGGTGACTGGTTGCAGGGAAGAGGAAGATCGGGATCTGTGGAGGATTAGCATCGGATACTCACCTGAGGTTGATGTTGTCACTGTAATCTGCTGTGTCTTCATGGACTTCATGAGATGAGAGTGCCACGTGGCACTATTGTGTGATCAGGATTATTATACTTGTTATCATGTATTGGTGGTTGACGAGGAGGAGGAAGAAGCCCGGAGAAGGAGAGGGGTTTGACGGGATTGCTCTTGTGTGATCTTGGCTCATCTCTTCGTCTATTGGTAATGAGATACTGTTTGAATTATCACTTCTCGATTTGGAGACTTTGTTGCCGATACTGAGTCTACTTGTATTTGACGACTGATGAGTCACATGCCAGACTGGGTTCATTACAATGATGTCATCTAAGACATTTTGTATCCATGGATCGAGGAAGGTGACATTGGTCTGCAAGAAGGAAACTGATTCTTAGGAAGTGCTAACAACCTCAAGGCATGAAAGCAAGATAGGTGTTGGTTGGGGAAAAAGAAAGAAAGAAAAAAGTTCAATAAACGAAGATAGGTATGGGAATCAGGAAGGGGACATTGACAAAGGGGTGTCAAAACAATCAGTCAAATCAATCAGTCAAATCAATCAAATCAGTAAGGAAATCAGTTCAATCAATGAAATCAGATGGATCAATCAATCAGATCGATCAATCAATCAAGGGCTAGGCTGGCAGATTGGCCTGGGACCACTTGCCCACCCGGACCCAAAAAGAATCCACCTTTGGTTGGTTTTCCCCAAGGAGATACTGACCTCTTGTACGTCCACCTCCTCCTCCTCCTCCTCCTCCTCCTCCTTCTCCTCCATGAGGATGGTCTATAGTCTGTAGGATCAGTTGCAAAATGACGAACAACGGGGCCTTACAATTTCACTAATTTTCCTTTTTTTTAAATTTGGTAGAAAAGTTCGGTCTGACCCTGAGGCAGAAGCTGTTCAAGGGGGCAAAAAAAAAAAAGGTTGTTCAGTATCCAGTGGCCTACCGTCTTCACCCGAATAGAACATGCCCGGTCATTATGGCTGCATCTGGACTGAACTTTGCCCCAAATACGGCTATGATGACCAGGCGTTGGTAAGGCACGCAAGTGGCATTCGGGAGTCTTGGGTTCAATCCCCATTGGCCTCAAGTACCTTCTTGGGCGAGCTTGGCACCTGCCACCTAGAGATGGGCCGTTGGTCCCCCAGAGCGGCATTGAGCAGAGACTGCTGATGTTCGTAGGGGGGGGGGGGAATGAAGGGGAGGCACAGCAACTGGCCCATCGAAGAAGCTCGGTCCTGATGCTAGTGGCTGACCCCTGGCCGGTATCGCCCACCTGCTGAAGCAGTTNGAGAGAGAGAGAGAGAGAGAGAGAGAGAGAGAGAGAGAGAGAGAGAGAGAGAGAGAGAGTTGCAATATTGGACAACACGTGCGAGGCTTTACTTTCACAGAATGCACGTCCTGTCCATGGCATGCGACCAAAGCAGTCGCGATCACCCTTTTACCTCTCTGCTCAGGTAATCTTTTCAGCCATTATCATCAATATGTATACCCTTTGGTCCAAACACTTCCCCGTCCAGCTGAACCCTAGTCCCTACAGTCTCCTCTCATCATCGTGTCATTGTCGCATTGCTGAATTTCCACCGTTTAGATGTTTGTGTAGCCGCGATATGTCAAAAAATCGTCCTTCTCCGAAAATATCCACGGCGTCTTCTGCCCTTGAAGCATCATTGTCGTTGCTGCTGATATCTTGATGCTCTTGTGGTCGTGATGTGCCAATACGTTCATTTCCGAAAATGTTCTGCGTCTTCATATCCCATAAGTCCCTTGGTAACGTTTTTAGGTACCCTTCAATTCCGTCTTTTTTCTCGTATGTGAATTACAAAATTCAGAATTCGGAATTCGGAATTTGAAAATTGCGTCTTTATATCCCCTGAAGTACCCTGGTAATGTTTTCACGTATCCTTGAATTCCTTCCTCGTTCGTGAATTTTTATTATTATTACAAATTTTGGATTTCGGAATTTGGATTTTACTCTTGTCCTCCCGAGTGTTGTATCGGTTCAACTTCCGAGTTCGGAGATTGATTTGTTTCTTGTTGGCTGGTACGTGTTCCAGAGAGCCTTGTCTTGAATTCACATTTGTTTCGTATGTTCTTATATTCTCACCTTTGGGAAATCCTATTTGGCCTTCTCACTTGGATTCCGACCAGGTTTTTATATTTGGACATGTCTTTGTGCGATTCCTTTGATATTCTGAAGAGAGGTCCCCGTTGCCGTATTTGTGTTTCAGCCTTGGGTACTTTGGCTGTTTTATCTTTTATATGTTGTTCAGTTGAGAGAGCGCTTTGCTGTTTTATCTTTTCGTCATTGTTTTTGTGTTATTTTCTTTGTTTTACCGACGCATTCTGTCTTCTTTGTTTAGAAATTCTAAGAAGATATGTCGCACTGTGTTGTCTGTACAGTTCCTGATGAAGCCCAGAATTGCCGATCGTGTTGTCTTCCACGGGTGATCCAACAATTGAAGCTCGGTGCAATATAATTCCAATATGGTGGACAAATCGTTCATGTCATATGTGTTCTTTGTCATTCTGTGGAAAGTGCCGATGATCGTCAACACTTTCATGTTCACGGAGCCGACACTCCGGAAATGACGGATAGACCGAAGAGAGAGAGAGAGAGAGAGAGAGAGAGAGAGAGAGAGAGAGAGAGAGAGAGAGAGAGAGAGCATGTAGGAAAGAATTTGAATAGGGTAGAATCGTTTAGATAAGAAGTTTGTTTGTTCTGAAAAGTTAAGACAATGGTCAGTGTATTTCTGAAAAGTTTAAATGAGGGTTAGTGTATTTGCAGAGTCACAGAATAGGGGACAGCATGGAACATCTATGAATAAGCAGAAAGGTCGTAGTTGAGAAAAAGGCATCAGCCGTTCAGGCATGAGTTGAATAAATGGGCTGCAGGGCTGGCTAGGTCATAGAATTCCGTTCTGGGGCCGGCAACACTTGCTGGCTAGGTCATAGAATTCCTTTCTCCCTTTCTCTCCCTCTCTCCCTTTCTCCCTTTCTCTCTCCCTTTCTCCCTTTCTCCATTCCTCCCTTTCTCCCTTTCTCCCTTTCTGCTCTGGTCTGGGGTCGGCAACACTTGCTGGCTAGGTCATAGAATTCCTTTCTCCCTCTCTCCCTCTCCCTTTCTCCCTTTCTCCCTTTCTCCCTTTCTCTCTCCCTTTCTCTCTCCCTTTCTCTCTCCCTTTCTCTCTCCCTTTCTCTCTCCCTTTCTCYCTCCCTYTCTCCCTTTCTCCCTTTCTCCCTTTCTCCCTTTCTCTCTCCCTTTCTCCCTTTCTCCCTTCCTTTCTCCCTTTCTCTCTCCCTTTCTCCCTTTCTCCCTTTCTCCCTTTCTCCCTTTCTCCCTTTCTGCTCTGGTCTGGGGCCGGCAACAGTTGCTGCTCCCCATGAATTTTACAGAGCCATGAAGAGTCGTGTGTGTGATCATAGAATTCCGGCAAAGGTCTCTCTACAATTGGGTGCATAAAGTACAATGTCTTTTCTGTTTTTCAATTGGGCAAAAACTCTACTGCCAACTGGGGTGTGGACAGGGTTGGCTTTATGTGGGTTTTGACAGGGTTGGCTTTATGTGGGTTTTCCCTTTTGGTGATTGCGGCAGAAATGACCTGTGCTGAGCATGACTCTGTAGGCAGACTTCGGAAGGGGTCAAGGACATAATGTGGAGTTGACGTACATGCCGGCTGTGTTTGTTCTCAGGACGAAGGACTGCCGAGCACCAGTGAGTAGATGACAATTCCAGACAGTAAATCTTCAGCGTGAGTTTTGCAGTTGTTGGAATTTAAGACGTGCAATTGTCGAAGTGTCGCAGAAGCAGCAGCATTGCTGGGTGCTTCTTAACTCACTCACTGTGTGTGGATTCCAACCACAGTCAAGAAGTTGGTTAGCTGCAGGAAGCATGTATGTCTTCAACTGTTCAACGATGTATGTTCTAGACTTCTAAGACTTGCTTCAAGTGCAGCAGCTTTTTCTTTCTTTCTGTTTCTCTCCGTCTTTCCTCGGAAACGAGTTTATAGCCCTTAATTCTTCACATAATGAAACCGAATAGGATCTAAATTGGTATGGGTTTGATGCGTATTGGTCAGCCGCAGGGGTGGTAGTGCTTCAAGCTAATGGCCATTCTCACACTTGTACCTTTTCACAGAATCTGGTCGCAACTGCGGTCTGATACGTTCAAGGAAGTCTGAGCGTCCTGGGAACAGGCCCGGCACTTTGCTAATCACACGCTGTAAATCTCCATGAAGCAGAAACAAGGAGGTTTTCCAAACACAGAAATGTTCATTTGTGAGAGATATGTCAAGACCTTCGGTATAGGTCAGCGTGCAGATTAGTGTGTGGATGTAAAGACACCTTTGCTGTCATCTGTTTGGCGAGCACGCTCACACAATGACAGAGTATGTTTACACATACAAAGTATCTTCAGGCAAGGGAGGTGGAGAAAGAGAGGTAGAGAGGTAGAAAGAATAAGGGGAGGCGTGAGGAAGGTAGAGCAGCAGGTGGGGAGGGAGAGAGAGAGAGAGAGAGAGAGAGAGAGAGAGAGAGAGAGAGAGAGAGAGAGAGAGAGAGAGAGAGAGAGAGAGAGAGAGAGAGAAGGCACTTCTAGTAAACAGGCCATCATGGCAACGCTTACGCAGGCTGTGGGTTCGTTGTTGAGACAACCCGGGCAGACTGCTTGTTGTTCTCTGCACCAAAGATGTCACGGACCACGTTCATGTAGGGTCCGTTTGACTGGATTATGTGTTGGAAAGATTGCATGGATCAGTATACACAGTGTTGCATCCTCTGGGAGCAGTGCACAGCACCCACGCAGAAGTTCGTCTTTCACTAAGGAGTCTCTGTGTAGAACTGCACCGGCCAAACGCTCAACTGGTGCACAGGCCAGGAGACCTCTGGCTCCTTTGGTCACTCTCCTTACCACTGTGTGTACACGATTGATTGCGGATGTAGATTGCCTTAAAAATATGGGGCTCTCTCTCGAGTCCTCGCCCTCTCTGAAGTCTTCTCTCTCTGTATTCTCGGGGACAATGACCGGTGTTGGCAGTGATTGCCATTCGTCAGTGGGACTCATGAATATCGTCTCTCTCCTCTTGTCGGCTACGGTGGATTTCTTGTCTATGCTGAAATTGAAATATCCCTTTTGGTCAGTCGTTGCGGGTCCATCCCCAGAGCGCATACTTTGTGCTGTGAGTGCTAGTACGAGGCAGGTCCTGTACATGGATAGTGAGAGTTCAGAAACAGCAGGTGTAGGGATGGGTAGCAATCGGGCGGCTGGGCTGCAGAACATGGGAGCGGAGGAGGGTACCGGTGATTGGAAACCAGGATTGCCTGATGGGCAGAAAGGGGAGGAGGAAGAAGATTGGTTCTTAGCGAACAGTGGATTGGTGCGGTCTATGCCATTGGTAGTGGGAGGAGTAGGTGGTTGCCTAGTGGTATTGAACAGAGTGCTCTCCGGAGTTGCTCCAGTAGCCGATGCGAGCAGTGGTCAGTCTCGTGCGGATGTTCTGTCACTGGCGCTCTCAGCAACTCTCTTGTTGACTGGTCTTATGTGGAAGAGCGTACAGCCAAAACCGCCCGTGACGGTGCGGCTCCAAGGAGTCGAGTGTCTCCGGATGAATCCTGTTCTGCCTGCTAGGGCTTACGAGGAGCTGTCATGGGCATGGCAACTAGTGCAGAAATCAATGAGGTGTGGAGGTATGGTGGTCATTTACGGCGGACAATGCATGATGCAAGCTGGTACCGCAAGGCAGTCTGAGTCTGGAAGCGGCGAGGCGCAGGTTGTTGATGTCCCTGCTCTAGTAAACAAACCTATTTGCGGGGGGGTTCTGCAGTCTGGGAAGGCGAACTACTTTGGGAATTTGCCGCTTTTCCCTGGCCGTGTTGAGTTTGACTTTCTGCCTTCTAATACTCAGGCTGTTGTAGTTCATCCCTTAGGCGAAGAAGGGCTTCTTATCTTGGCGAGCGATACTGTAAGAGGATTTCGACCGATTGACCAGGCTTGGATTGCCACAATTAGTGAGAAGATCGACTCCACACTTCAGGACGTGCAGGAATTGCAGATTTCTGCTCCCAAACCTTCCCAATAAGGATCACTAGGTCAACCTATTACATCTGTGTGTGTGTGTGTGTGTGTGTGTGTGTGTGTGTGTGTGTGTTTGTGTGTGTGTGTGTATGTGTCTCTTCTTGTGTGTGTGCAGAATGTGTGTGAAATGTGTGTGCACGTGTCTATGCTTGTGTGTGTGCAGAGACACTTTGCTTGTGTGTGCGTGCAACATACAGAGCACTTGGTCAACGTCTGGGAGCTTATCTTTAGCAGTGTGTGTATGTGTCTATGCTTGTGTGTGTGCACAGACTGCGTGTGAATGTGTCTGTGCTTGTGTGTGTGCAGACACTATGCTTGTGTGTGCGTGATACATACAGAGCACTTGGTCAACGTCCGGGAGCTTATCTTTAGCAGTGAAAGTAATAAGTATTGAGCACTACTGGTGGAAGCAGAAATTCACCTCATAGCTTTTCTGTCCCCATCTGCTTGGGTCATGTGTTGAAATTCCGAGTTCCGTCTATTTATCCTTGTCCGCTATCTACATCCCAATGCCTCAATGTAACTCTAGTCCCTCATGTCACCACCTGTGATGTAAGATGGCCGGCACCAGCGCCGCAAACGTCTTTCACAATGAATAAGATCCAGTTTGACAAAAAAAAGAAAAAAAGAAAAAGGAAGAAGATCCAGTTTGCCAGAAAACCTCAGCAAGAGCTCCAAAATTCAGAACTGGATTACTGAGGGCGAAAAAATATTTCCGATCTGTCACTGACTGGCCCTGACTGACTGGGGACTATTGTTGGCTTGTCCAGCATACTAATTTATTACTAAATCGTTCGAAATACTTCTGCAAAAGTCACCAAAAACGTTCTGCCGAACTTTCCAGTGCTGCCGGGTCTCTCCTTTTGAAATCGTGCTGAACCGTTTACCTGAGCGGTTGATCTGGGGGCGCTGCCTTCCCGCCTTGTGACTTGTACCCATACCATTTGCAGTCCGAGCCACGTATATCATCCCTCTCTACCTGCTACTCTTCTGAATCCGTTGAAGCAGGCTCAGCTAGGGTCCAGATACCTGAGTTCCCTATAATAGCTTGTTTGTGCTGGCCGAAGCAGAGGGCCTGAGTCTGTGTTGTCTGCACTTCTGTAAACCGTGCCTGCTGCTGCGAAGAGCTTTAATTTTATTGGCCCGACTGAAGCAAGTGTTTCCTGAGGGTGTGAACCTGTCTACTTCCGTTCTCCAGATGTGATCACTTCTCAGACGGGCTTAAAAAAGAAGAAAAATAAATAAATAGGACTGGTGCAAAGTTGTCATAAAACCAAGATCGTCCGAGTATCGAAAAATCTGAAGTGCTCATCCTGTTTGTCCTTGAATTTCAACACGAGTTCAGTTTGGCAGCTCTTCAGTACCGTGTGATTCACGTTGCGCTCTGTTAAAGAAAGGATTGGTGTAAAGTTGTCCAAAACCCACGACCGTCCGAGTATCGAAAAATTTGAGATGCTCATCCTGTTTGTCCTTGCATTTCAATTACTAAAATCAATGATTCATGAAAGTGCTAAATTGTTATAATATGGGGTGTGAACCGACAGTCTGTAGAGTTTTCCATCTGGTGTGGGTGAGTGATAGTCTACTTTGATTTTGGTTAAGGTAGATTATCATTTACAGTGTAATCAGTGAGGGGATTCTGCAGACTGTTGAGGGTTCAGCCTCCTGATGAGTCGGTGAAACTCCGACGAAACAGTTTGTCACAGCCCCTCGTTTGTTGTCCTCTTCTCGCTCTCTGCCTACGGTTTACCGGGCAGTTCTGTTTGTGACGATATATACATAATATATATGTATATATGTATCTATATTATTAAACTATTAAATTCATTTATATTTTTTTATATTTGATATTCTTTTATATTTGATATATTTTTATTAATTAATATTATTGATATATGCATATATGACATATATATGAATAATATTTATTCAGTTGGGCAGCTCTTCAGTATCGTGTGATTCACGTCGTGCTCTGTTTTCTTGTACTATATTGCCAGTAGCAGTCATCCATGAATCTGCTACTACCATCTTCCCTCTAAGAGAACGTATGATCATTGCAGGTACCAATCCTTTTCTATAAAAAGAATAACTAAGCTATATTCTTCTCTCAGTGATACCTCATGCTACCTACCTACATGCCTTAAGCACAATAACCCATGTCAGACCGTAACCAAGACCCACTAAACCTAGCAGCTAACCCCCAGTGAGGAATGACAGGGGGGTGAAGCTCCCCCGGGAGAACCCAGGACTCTACCAATGCCCACCCTGGGAGAACCCAGGACCCTACCAAGGCTGACCAGGGGGGCGAAGCCAACTATCTCAGCTTGATGAATACCAAGCGGCACCCGTGGGGGATTGAACCAAGGACCTCTTGAATGCCACTTGCACGCGAAACCAACTGAGCTAGGCCGTTTGCCCTTTACAGGTACCAAATTACAGAAAGTTTTGTAATTATATTGATACAAGAGGAGGAGGAAATTATGTGAGAGGAGATGATGATGATGGCGAGAGGAGGTGGGAAGGTGACATTGGTCCAATGGTGTGTTCTTCGTCTTCTCTCTCCTTGGTGTCATTCGACTTCTTCTCGAGCTGCGATGAATGGAATTGTCTCACAGTTGTATGGCCAGGATCATAGAAGGATCCAGGGTATTCGGAGGCTGGCACTCCCATCCATCGGGATCCCTTGTCTCTGCTGCACAGTTTCAACTGGGGATGCAAAGAAGGAAATTTACTATTTTCCGTTTTTGGCTATCCGTACGTGTGGATGGCTATCCAGACTGCCTGTATGTGGATGTCCGGGTCTGGGATTCCAGATGGGAGGTCCAGATGAGGCCCTTTCCCAGGAATTATAAAAAGGGGGGGGCCACCGTGGATGGTCGGTCGTGTCCCTGGCAGCCCTCCAAAATAATTTGCATAGCTTTTAATAGGAACCATTGTGATGATCCAGACAGGCCTGGACCCCTAAATGGCCAAATATGCCAGACCCCGTGACAGTCGTCCTGGAACCACAGAAAGAAGTAACAAGTTCAAAGAACAAATTAATGGAGTTGTAAAAAAAAAGGGATAGTAATGTCTGCTTCACATGCCCTCTCCCCTCCCTCGTACATCATGGGGGCAGCAGGATCCAACAAAAGAGTGGAAGAAAGCAAGATGAAGAAAACAAAATTTAGCGACGGGAACTGGTCGTTGTAGCTGCCAAATACATCAATTAAAAAAAACTAGAAACAGAGGGGGAAAAGTTGAGGGCCATTTATCATGCCCCTCGGCCGCCCCTCTGGCAGGATGGTGGCAGGAAAAGCCAAATAAAGCAAAAACGAGGGCCACATGAACCTGACCTCATTCATGGCCAGATGCATTATCAAGAAAATAAGACAGATGCAGGCTAGAGGGGTTATCATTAGGTTTGGTGGAGGTAGGAGGAGAGATTGGGAAGAGTGGTCTGCAGCAGCATTGGGCAGAGGAGTACTCACCTGGGCGACATAGCTTCGGGACTGTATACTGGCCATAGCTGGGCTTCACTTTGCAATCTGCTGTGGCTCAAGGAAGCATCTTTGTGTGCTGGCCATAGCCGGGCTTCACTCTGCAATCTGTTGTGGCTCAAGGAAGCATCTTTCACTGGTCAGTATCTGTCTAACGAGAGAGAGAGAGAGAGAGAGAGAGAGAGAGAGAGAGAGAGAGAGAGAGAGAGAGAGAGAGAGAGAGAGAGAGAGAG
>BFEA01000111.1:1775873-1807840 GCA_003427395.1 Chara braunii | reverse complement strand
GAGAGAGAGAGAGAGAGAGAGAGAGAGAGAGAGAGAGAGAGAGAGAGAGAGAGAGAGAGAGATTCTTTTCCTCCTCCCCTCCATATCCACCATCTCCTTTCGGACTTGAGAGAGAGAGAGAGAGAGAGAGAGAGAGAGAGAGAGAGAGAGAGAGAGAGAGAGAGAGAGAGAGAGAGCAGAGACTTGGTGAGTATTTCAGTGAGTCTTCTCCAAGGCTCAGACTCAACATTGTATTTGAGGCGATTGAGTGTTGTTACCATTTTGGCCATTGTATTCGGGCTGTCTCTCTTGTTTCTTCTCCCACATCCGTCCTCCTTTTCTCCCCTCATCATCAATGATTATCTCCCCATCTGTGTGTATGTGCAAGGAGGGACCTTCCATGTATGCTACCCTCATTGCCGTTCCGGGTGATGACGAGTACATTGTCTGAGTTCCAAGTTACATGAGTCCTATTGATCGTTTCCAGACCTCCGCTGGATTGTATTTGTTGTTTCTCTTCACTTTGGTGATTGTTGGATCTGCGCCTTACATATCCACTGATAAGCACGACACCAAGAGCACAAGATCTTCCATGCGCTTAGTGTTTTGCAACCCCATTTCAGTTCCGCTTTTCCGTTTGTAGCTCATTTCTGGACGCATATAGATACCCAGGCAGTCGTCCAGGCAGTCAAGGTCTGGAATGTCTGGGATGTTTGGCTCCTGTCCGGTCACCCGGACCTCTGGATCAATCTGGGCAGTGGTCTGGCTGGACGTCCGAAGGGACTAGTGCCTGGGCCTGATCAAACCGTAGTATTTTTCAACTGAAATAATAGAACGTTAGGGCAGTCTCACAGATTGCTGCACCATGTCACCATTTCACGATGAGCTCTTCTGAACCTGGATTACTGCCCACGTATTTTGAGACTGATCAACTCCATAGTATAGACTATACCATTTGTCCTAAACTTGTGTGAGCCAGTTCGGTGCTTTTGTGACTTTTACGTCCGGTAGTTTAGAAAACATCTTCTTTATGTCATGTGTTCTCGGAATGTTTATTCCTTCCTCATTTATTATTTTTCTGCATAGCTCGTTCGTTTCGGCGATCCGGTCTTGTTTTGGAGATTCAGTCTTTCAGTTCCCGCATCGTTCTTAGGTTGTAGTGCTTGACGCTTGCATTCCTCATTATGTGGTTTAAGCTTTTTGCAGCCGTTCTTTGTTGGGTTTTAAGGTATGTAACACTTGGTCGCTCCTTTTGCAGGTCTTTGTGCATTGTGCGAGGTTTGAGCCCTCAAAAGGCCCTTGTCGGGCATACACACGTACTGGGCTTGGCCCCCAGCAAGCCTCATTCCCGCCCTATTTGAAAGTGGGCCTGCATCTTCGTGGGAGGCCTGCTTTTGTCGTTTTTTGTGCGAGGGTTTATCAGACAGTTGCAGCACGCCAGTTGGTTACAGGGCAACGTGAGCCTTTCAGGCTCTTTCCAGAAGCAGCTGCTGCGTCGTACAGTTGAGCACAGGGCTCAGTTGGTTGAGGCCCTGGGCACACGCATTCAGAGACCGACATATCACCCCTCGGCCGTGGTCCACTGAGAATGCAGCTGGGACATCACACATTGGCGGCAAGCCAATGAGAATGCAGCAAACACCTCACAGGCTTCATGGGGTGGTTGGGCGCGTCCCGAAGCTGCGCCCCCAGGCAACTATCTGTGTGGGCCTGGGTGCAGACACTTTGGCCCAACGCGAAGCTACTGGGCCCCAGCCCAGCAGGCTCAAGCAGAGGCCGAAGCAGGGCGCACTCTCCATAAAGGAAAGTGCTCGCTCCAGCTCCAGCCATTCTGGCCGGTGTAGGCAATGTGGCCACGCTGCTGCGTCGACACACGAGCAGCTGCGCTAGCGCTGCTGGCCAGGGCGCGCATGGATGCTGGAGGTGAGAGGGGGCGCTGCGGAAGCAGCGGGGGCACGGCAGCCATAGCCGGGCTGCTGGGCGCATGCAGGGTGATGGCGATGGTGGTCTTCGGGTAGGAGGCACATGCAAAGGGGAGTCAGGGATGACGAGGGGAGTAGTGAGACACGTACCTGGTGTATGCTGGCAGTCTGCATTGGCGTGGACGTCACGTACATTGGTCTTCAACTTCGATTGATCCTGTTGCATGAACGTAGATAGTCTAGATTGGCTGAGTAATGTAGGCTGGGCACTGAGCGCCAATTAAGAGGAGCGACATTGGATACTATGTTGGTGTGGCCAGAGAGCGTCGACATTGACTTTTGGGTTCATTGTATTGCTCTTATTTGGATTGTATCTTGGTGCATTGTGCTCTCTGCTTGGTACATGACTATCTGGACTACAACGTGATTTTGCAATTTGGATTCTGTCCATCGCTCTCGCTCATATTCCTTGTAATTGCCATTGTGTACTAGGTCCTCATTCTCTTTTGTCTGTTGCACCTCCCCAATTTTTTCCAAGCCTTTCTAGTGGGGTAATATTCTGTCAGCAGCCATAACACTCGTCACCCTCATATACCCCGGGTGTGGGTCAAATGTCCTGTCATCCCCTCCCTGCAAAGTATTGGGCATTCCACGAGTGTGCCACCTGGGTTTCTGTCAATAGGTGGTACTATCACGCCTTTCGATATGCCTCTGTCACCCTGAGGGCGTACTCACACTAGGGCTTTTTTACTTGTTCGTGGACATAATGGGGTTCAGATACATCGAGTTCTGGTCGTAAATGCAGTCAGATGCATTTAAACCACCAGTATTTGACCCATATATCGGCTGGGGGGCCCTCACTGTGACTTTTGGCGGCCGGAAACACAACAAAGGCCATTCATGAAATTTATCAACTGCGTCCTGGCCCTGAAACTTGCGGCTGTAAATGAGCCGCATATTTGTTTTTCAAGCAGGGAAACACAATGGTGGTTTAAGATAAGGGCTAGTGTGAAGTTTATCCCGAGGTAGCGGTGTGTCTTATGACTGCCAAATCCGAGGAATGAATCTGGCCTGTTTTTCGGCTAAGACTCGAGCTAGGAACTTAGGAGTGTAATTTTCTTTGAATTGCACTCCCTACCTTCTTCCCCCGAGTACAATGTACGGTCATTATAGCTGTATTTGAGGCATCTTTCAGTCTAGATGCAGCTATAATGACCGTACGTTGTATTCGGGGGAAGAAGGTAGGTCTAAAGGCCTGTGTCAGATCACGTTCTGGCTTAGACCTAAGGGGTATTCCAAGTGTCACGTTTGGGATCTTCCTGGGATGACCTTTTTTTTTTTTTTTTTTTTTTTYGTGGTCCGATGGACCACGGATCAGATATTAAACTGATCAGAACAGATACTACACTTGATCTTAGCCAAAAGGCCGAGAAATGACCTATTTTATTTTATGGCTCCTATGGATTTCAAGGGGGAGGGTTTGGTTTGTAGGCTCCATGGCCTATTTTTCCCCGTCTAGGCCTTTCTTCAGTCCTTACAGTTGAGACACATGGTTTTGGGGGCTTCCTACTTTGTCCAGAGCCCGTGTTTATTAATTTAAGATTTGTTGTGGCCCGCAGTCTGGTCCCTTCTGCGTTTGTAAATCTAAGGTTTGTCATGGCCTGCAATGTGGCCCCTCCGTGTTTGTTAATTTCAGGCTTATTCTGGCCTGCAATGTGGTCCCTTTCTTGGGATCTTCCTTCAGGATTGTCCTGACTTGGTCTGACCAGTTGGTTCCATCCCCAAGTGCCATTCTTTTTGGGACTTGGGTCCTGTCCCGAGGTGGAACTAGCACCCATTGGCATTGTTGTTTTCCACGTTGTCCTTCTACAACGTCCAGACCATACCTTGGGGATTCCCGCCCTCGGGTTCCTTCTCGTTTGGATGCGCAAACGACTTTTTTTTGTCTTCTGAGATCCTTGGTCGGAGAACCAAGGGTTCCCACATGAAACACTATGCTTGAGATAGGGCGGGTTTAGAGACTGGCCGACTGACTGGTGTTCCACTAGAGAACCCCAGCCAGTCCATCCAGACACATCGGCGGGAGGCCTCAGTGTGCTTGGAGCACATGTAATTGTTCGTGAAGTCGCTTGAAGGATGTCTCATTTTGACTCCCTTGACTGTCGTGCGCGACTCGTGTACTTGTGTTGGCTGCAGCTGTGGGTACTGGGTAGAGTTAGTGGGGTTGACTTTAGCTGTTCTAGGGAAGAGCTAAGTGATTAGGTGGTGAGATTATTGGGAAGTGACTCATTCGGATTGGATGCTAGAATAGAGAGGGAGATTGAGACTTTGAAGTTGTGTTTTTAGGAAGTTCACGGTTGTTGATTCCTGATGTTTCGGTGAAGCCATGTAGAGGCATGCAAAGAGGGGGAGGAAGAGAAGGTGTTGAGTGTAATCTCTACGACAGTTCTCCCTGGCGTGTGGACCACAAGTTGTCTAGTTGATGCAAGAGGGGGAGGAGGAGAAGGTGTTGAGTGGAATCTCTACGTCATTTCTCCTTGGCGTGTGAAGTAGTGGGTAGAGGTAGTGGGGTTGCCTCAGCCGTTTTAGGGAAGAGCTCACTGATTAGGTGGTGAGATTATTGGGAAGATACTCATTGGGATTAGACGCTAGAATGGAGACGGAGAGAGGAAAAGACTTTGAAGTTGGGTTTTGAGGAAAATCACGGCTGTTGATTCCTGGTGTTCTGGTGAAGCCATGTAGAGGCATGCAAGAGGGGGAGGAAGAGAAGCTGTTGAGTGTAATCTCTACGTGATTTCTCCTTGGCGTGTGAACCACAAGTCGTTTAGCTCATTGCCTGCTGTAAGCTGGTTGGGTTCTCTGGCATGTAAATATGTGGGCATGTGCTGTGGAGAATGACAACGAGGTACGCGGATCATTGCATCTAGAAACCCCCTGCCAGGGTTCTGGTTGGACATGGACTTCATCTGCGAGTGAGGCATAGGGGTAGGAAGAGGGAGAAGCATAGTTGACGTGCATTCTCCTCTGACCTGCCATAGCCACTAGCGCTACTCGGAGAGAGAGAGAGAGAGAGAGAGAGAGAGAGAGAGAGAGAGAGAGAGAGAGAGAGAGAGAGAGAGAGAGAGAGAGAGAGAGAGAGAGAGANGAGAGAGAGAGAGAGAGAGAGAGAGAGAGAGAGAGAGAGAGAGAGAGAGAGAGAGAGATCAGAGTTGATTCTTTCTTCATGAATTCAACAGGATCATAGCACATTCAGTACTTCACGCAGATCAGGTTCATTCCTAAGCTTAAATTCCTTACATTCAAAGATGAGTGGGCTCCAGCTTAAACCACCAGTGCGTTACCCAGCCAAAGAATAAAATATGTGGCTTGCACGCAGCCGCAACTTTCAGGGCTCAGCCTCTAAAGCAAAATGGCTGGCGCTGAAGGAAGCCCGTGCTGGTTTGCTTTTTTTTGGCTCGCATGCCGTTTCCAGCCTCGGAAAAGAGTGCCTCTGAAGTACTGGTGGTTTAAGTTTCTGTGCTCTGTTGTCCTTGTCTTCCGTGTCTTCTTGTTTCTTGGCTTCCTGCTCCTGTTCCTTTGTTTTTTCGTGCATTCAATCCAGGGTCGATTTTTTGGCACTCGGAGATCACCAGGAGATGGCACACTTCCTCGACCAGCAAATACACCTCCTAACACGATTGAACTCCCTGCTGACCTATGTCTACAACATGTAGGGACAACGAATCTTATTGCCCGCACATGTCCCAACCTCCACACGAACTCCCGCGATCTGCACAGGCTTACAGACTGCCTCATCCTTTCATTGGAAAACAAATCTGTCACTGCCGTCAATGCAGTTATTCTCATTCCATTCCATTCCCCAGATCCAATATCATTCCACTCAGTGCAGACACGCTTCTCGAAAACCAGACGTACCCGGATGTCCACATCGACGCACTCAGCACAATTGACGTCCCTTCTGTACCTCCCCACAATCTCCTAATCAAGCAAGGTGCACCTATCATTCTCCTGCGAAACATAGCCATGATAAATGGTCTTTGCAATGACAGACACCTCATCATCAACTCTATCACTGACATCCATTTAATGCATCCATGCATCCTACCCCTCCTCTTTCCAGTTTTATTCCCAAGAATTCTCCTAATTGTCACTCTGATGAAACATCCCCTTTCCCATGGCAAAGAAGACAATTTTCTGTCCGCCTTACTTGTTGCTATTACTGTGAACAAATCACAGGGACAAACAGTCAAACATGATGGCATTGATCTGAAACAGCATTTTTTTTGCACACAGTCGACGACTCTATGTCACCGCATTCCGTGTTGGAGATCCATCTCTTATCCATTGCTCTTTGTCCGCAAGCACCAACTACACAACAAACATTGTGTACAAACAAGTTCTGACATAACTGGCTCACATTTCCTCTCATTGTGTGCAGATCCCTCTAAGATATCCCACCAACCCAAGTGACAAACACGAGTCCGTTCGGCCTCGCATACTTCTCCACCCAAGGTGTCTGCAACATGCACTCCACTCCAATGGCAACCACCACCCTGAACCACAAATTACATCCCAACAACTGATGATGATACAACTCTATAACCACTTCACACAAGACGCCACATGCACAATGGTTCAGCCAACCACACCTTCGACCGCTGATCAACACACTCTCACCACCACACCTCCTCCTCCTCCTCCTTCCTCCCGGTTCCCCGATCATACATGGTTTCTCCCCATGATTGTGCGTGAGCAAGGATGGGCATTTCTTCTGTGTATGACACCCTCCTTGACATCTCATTGCTTATGATGAGTGCATTGTACTAGTCCTGTATTCTATGAGTGGGATTGGTTGATTCAGACCTCTGCTACATTGGATTGTTGTTTCTCGCCGCTCTTGCTGTTCATGGGTCTGGACCATACCTGGTGATTCCAGGTATGTGACAGCATGACTATGCCTGACTGGGCTTGAACAGGCGATGCTCTTCTGCCTCCCACCAGTGCTAAGGTTATTTGGCCTTCATTCCTGGCACTTCAAGATGGTGGCGAACGAGCGCTTCGGATCCTTGACAGGGCAACTGGTTTGATTGTCTGAACCAGGATCAGGTGGTTGTAATTGGTACAGTTCGTTTCGAAAGAGAGGAAGCAGTTGGCTTCAGGTTGAACCACCAGTCGTATCATCACCTTTGGAGGATCATTCATGGGCAGCCAAATTGATATACGTTGCACTGCGTTGACGTGATAGATGTGTGAGGGCAATCAATGATCTGCTCTGTGATCAAACTCGCTAGGGCAGTCAGAACAAACTCACTGGATCTGCTTGCCCGGATATCGCTTAGAGTAGTCTTTAGACCATCCCAATAGAGAGCATGTTTCGTAGTGGAAGTCCTTAGGCAGGTTTTACATTGTAATGGAGGAAAAAGCCGAAGGAGAGTGTCTCATAGTAATTCTGTAAAGGTGTGGAATAGGCAAAGGGAACTAGAAGTCTCAGTGTATATCATTGAAGATAAACACTCAAGTCAGAGCTGCTGCGCTCTCTGTGTGACCACTCCACTTGAGCCTGCTCTGCCCTGCAAATCTCTCTCCCATCGTGCACCGTTATCACCTATCACCTATTCACTTTGTAAGATGTTAAGATCATTCTCCTCCACCTTTCCCTCCTCCTCGTTTCTCCTCTTCCTCCCCCATCTCCACGCCAGCCCCCTTCCATCCCCCTTCCCCTTTTCTTGCACCTGCGGGTGTTCGGAGGAGGATTCGTAAATGGAAGTGTCGAAGTTCACTTTCCTTTTCCGGAAAGGAACATTGCAGCATTGCCGCTTCGAAGACCTCAAGTCTTTCCTTGCTCCACTCAAGCTTTGGAATGTTAATTGACAGCAATTTTAGGCGGCGGGTATGAATATGTCCATCTGCGCAAGAAGTCAAACAGCTGAGCAAGCAATCTTAAACATGATGGAGATGGAAGAACCGCGTGTTGATGCTGTCCCTCTTGACTTCCGAAGTGCTTTCCAAGGAAGCGTGTTCGAGAAGTATCACGTGAAGTATCATGTGATTCCCCTCCAACTGGCTACACTTGAGCCATGTGAGGCCTTCTCACTCTATGATTTTTTCACAATTAACTTGAATTAAGTGAATTCTTGCTGCGGCCAGTAAATCTCGATCTCCTAAAGAGGAATCGTGATGTTTTCGTCGGTCAGTTTGCTACGTTTGTCCGCAGCTTTCGCAAAGCTGCAGATATTTCAGACTGTTGTGCGGTTGCGGACATGGCGAATGACATTTTTAGTCAGCTTGCCGCGAAACAGAGGGTTCGTTGTCGTTTTTTGTGAAACCAGAGGGGTTGTCGTTGTCGCCATCGCCTTAATGTGGATGGCAGTAAAGCTCTGGAGTTTCAAAGTTTTCATTGTCTCATTCAAAGGGACTGCTGGAGAAAATGTTCAAGCGGTCAGGGATGGATGTCACACGTGAGTGCGATGAGGTTCTTGCCCAGAAACTGTTTGACTTCTACAAAACAGAGCAATACACATTTTTCGACAGCGCTTATGCTTGTTCCCTGTTAGATATGCATGCACACCTCTTTGATTTCGATTTGGTGGGAGGCGACAGTCAGCACTTCCCGCTCCGGATGCTCATGTGGTGTACCTCTGCTTGTCACGAAACCATTGGCTGGTGCACAAAGATCCAATATCGAGAGACTGGCACTTTGATTGCCAAAGCCAATGGCTTTGCTGAACACGAGGAGACACAACCCCAGATCCGAGCTAAGTTTGTGGTTTAAAGAACAGAACAAGCCACATGGTGACGTCCCTACAATATAGAGAATATCAGGAAGTTGGTACTCTGGTGGTGGAGGTGATAAAGAAGAAGACTCGTTGGTGCTTGATGCTGAATCCTTCGACATCAACGTTAGGACACTCTATTACTCGTTGGCCACGGTCTCCTCAATGTTAGGACGTGAGCAGAAGAAAAGCTTGTTCCAACTTGGTAAAGCTTCTTTTGCCCAAGGCGAAGGACACTCTATTACCTATTCTGGTAGGTCAGAGTTTGAGTGCTTACTGCCTGTCGCTGCCTCCCTGGCGTCATGGCCTCATGCCATTTCCTCTCTCCATGTACAATGACTTTGACTTCATTGTAAGGCTTTTTAGCCGTTGTGCATCCTCGATGGAAGTGCCGCGACAAGGAGATATCCAACACTTTCAAATGAACTGCAAGCGCTTTGTCCACATCTTCAAAGGGACTTGCTGGGAGACATTGCACGAGGATTTGATAGTCCGAATCATGGGTTATGTGGTGCATCCGCCACTGCATATTTCCAGACCACCTGTTCAAGGGGACTGACACATACGAACATGGTTCTTCCTGTCTAGTGATATCCAATGAATATTGGAACAGATCATTAGGTAGTAAGAGGCCTTCCTTGCACAGAGTATGCACACATTTCTTGCAGCATAGTGCAGGGTCGGGGCTCCCAGCATACTGCATTTTTGTATTTCAGTGAGTGGACCATTATAGATAGATGTATCTTGAGAATGTAGTAATCTGCCTATTTCCTTCCAAAGAAAAAGCATGCGGTTCATGTCGAGATACCTGCCACGATTTTCAGATTAGTTAGAGCTATAATTTGCCCATCTTAGTTTCTTTTTTGTTAAAATCTTTTTTTGTGTCGAATCTGTTGATGATGTTCGTCCTGTGGGTCTAAACGCTTAGCAAACTTTGCTGCACTAGGCACACATTTCTGGTACATGTCTGTTTAATTGTATGCCAAGAGCCATATGCTCCTACCTTATGTTGTCGACCCCACAGGCTCGCGGACGCTCGCGGAAAGGCGGACGGATTGCCGCGGAGTGGTTTTTCAGACCCCACAGGCCGTAGGAAGCGGCCTGGAAAGCATCGGATGGGCGTTTCCACATCGTTTTTATGTCAGAAAAGCAAACGTGGCAGCTCAATTTCCGAAATTTTGTGCCAACTTTACATGGTAGGTCCCTTCGAGGCCTTCCGCCGCAAACGGCCTCGGAAGGCTGGTTTGTCCGACAGGCATCCGGTGGACCGCATGGCCTGTCCCGGGAACACAGAGGCGACCATCGTGGTCTGTCGCACGAGAGTTGTCGGGGACCGTGCGGCAACTCGCGGTGGTCCCAATGGGGAGTCGGCCTCCCCACCGATTTTTTAATTTCAGCCGGCGTTCGAATGGAGGGCATCCCCGCCGATTTTTGAATTTCAGCCGGCTGCTGCACTGTGTGGGTTCCCGTGGAGGACAACGGCTTGCCCTCTTTCCCAGCCATCTCCATAGCTCTCAGCGATCGTTGGGGGTTGAGTGCCTTGAGACAGGGTGTTCCCAGCAGGGTATGTCGTTAGCAGTCGGGCATCCTCCTAGCGATGCTACGCGCATGTATGAAGTGGGTGACGCGTTTGCCTGGTGGCCGTCTTGGCCAGCAGACAGGTGCAAGGTGGCTGTTTGCGCACTGTCCCTTGGGTAGCAGTGGTGGGAGGGCCGTCTCCTATTGCGGTGGATGGAAACGTGGAACCGTGTTCGATGTTGAGAGTGTGAGAGGGGGTGTCGCTGGAAGTCTGTCGTCCAGCCTCATGCGCTTGCGGGGGCGGTTGCGGACCCCCCMCGTCRGCTTGGCTGTCGCCTGTGTGAGGGATGTGGAGCATGGCAATGGGACAGCCATTGCTCCCAACAGTTCAACGACCAGCATTGTGAGGCCATTCATGCCCGTAAGGCAGGCAGGGGATGTCGGAATTGTTCCACGACCACGTCCTTGTCCGAGGTCGGGAGCGTTGCTCTGTTGTTGCCGTGGTGCAGTTGAAGGCCAGGACTCAGCTTCCAAGGCTTTCGGCGGACAGAGCACATCGGCCATCGTTGTCGTGGAAGTGGATTGGACGAGACGGTGTTGTGATCCCTGTTTTGTGTGGGTAGCGGTGTTGTGTGTCCCTGTCACGCTGGGGTTGCTTGTCTTCGTGCTGTTAGCCATCATCTTCTTGCTTGTGTTGTTTACGATTTTTCTGTGTTGTTGGGAGGCAAGTAGACGAGGCTGTTCGTGATCTTGTCATGGAAGGGGGGCGGTGGACACACGACCTCGGCAGGTCATACGACGACGGGAGAGCTCCGCCACATGGGGCAAGGGATGACGGTGGCAGCTTCTCGTCACAGTTGAGCCAAGGTCTGTCACAAATCAGCCAGGACACAGGGATGACAGCACGCGCACCTCCATCACCTTTTCCTGTTGGTCGTTTGCCGGAATGGTCGAAGACCCCCATCCCCCCGAAAAGGATGGGGTCACCATTCCAGTCCTCATACCCGCCACCTGCATCGTCGTTGTCCACCCCTCATGGAGGACATCAGCACTTCAGCAGCCCGGCGACGCCGACGGTCGTTCCGCAGCCGCTGTCCACGCATCCACCACGTGTCTCGGTCGTTTCCCTACCAGCAGCACTATCAATGGATGGAGCAAGGGAATCACATGCGGAGTGGTCATGGACGCACTCGCATCCTGCCATGCCATCAACCGGTGACAATAGCAATGGCATGGATAGTCGGTGGGCAGTGTACGGGCAGATGGCGAGTGGCCATTGTCCGTCTAGTGAGGGAGTATCGAGCATGAAGCCTCACGACAATGACGGGGGAGCATTGCTGCAAGATTCCGTTCGTCGACGACCGAGGACCGAATCTCCCACCTATCGAGACATGCGAGACATTACTGTGTCACCTCCCCTTAGATCGTCGAACCTTTCTCCACGATGTGCGGTCGACATGGATGGTGGTGATGTCGACATGGACGGTCAACAGCCGGCAAACGACAGGCCGAGCGTGGAAGACGGGACGCGAGCGCCATTACCACGGCCAGACAGGAAGAAGCAGATGAGGCCTTGGGTTTTGGAGGAGAAAGTAGACTTTGCTGAATGCATGAGGGAGGATGACGGGCTTATGGCAGCCGCTGATGGCAGGCACAAATGTATGAAACGTTCAGAGAGAAATGAGTGAGTGTCGAAGAGGATGGGGGAGAGGGGGTGGAAGAGATCGGCCGAGGACTGCAGGAAGAAATGGTCGGAGTTAACGAACAAGTTGAGGGTCATCAGGGACAAGTGTGGGGCATCGGGCAAACCCTCGTATTGGGAGATGACAGGGGAGCAGAGAAAGGAGGGGGGGATGTTCCCTGCCTTCGAACAGCCTATGTGGGAGGCCATGGCTTGATACTCCAACTTGTCGTCGCTAAGGTGTGACAATACGCTCGCCTGAAGTGCTTTGCAGACAGGGAACGGAGGGAGCTCCGGTAGAGGTACATCGGAAGGGGGAGGGACACCTCAAGGCGGAGGGACAACGCAAGCAGGGACGACAACAGCCGACGGGGCGTCAGATGGCCGTCCTGCATCAGCAGGGGGCGGGACATCAGATGGGCAAGGAACGTCGCAGGGGGCAGGAACTTCTCGAGGAGGAGGGACGGACGAATCAGAGAGTGCACGGAAGACACGTCGCACAGGTGGTGGGAAAGGTCGGGTTGCAGGAGAGAGCGGATCAGCGGTTTCAACCATCGCCGAAGCAATGCATGTGTCGACGCGGGCGTACTGTGAAGGACTGGACAAGGCGTTGGACAAGGCCGCTGGTGTGCTCGCGAAGGCGAGCACCGAAGGAGCGAATGTTGTCGCTGGCAGGATAGGTGACATGGCCACCCAGATTGGTGAGGTGGCGACCGCCATGCATAAGGGAAATGCGGTGCTGGACTGCTGGTGGGTGTCATGGCACGACGAGGGAGCACCGACGGCGAGCGATGAGGAGACAATGACAGTTCGCGGCGTTGGGAACGGTACGGTTTTCGAGGCGTTTACATATATATATATATATATATTCAGGTGCCTGGAACCCGTGCCCGTTTTCTGTGGGCCGTAGACGACATCTGTCGGTGGGCCGATGGTGGCGGGGGGCGGCTATATATAGGGCGGCTGTGTGGTCTGCAGCAGTGTGTGAAGTGTTCTTCGCGTAGGCATCGTGCGGAAGGGGAGGGTTGTCACTTTCCGTCCTTCGCTGTTCTCCACGGGTGACGGATGTCGTGGTCGTCGTGAGGGAGAGGGTAGACGTCACCATCGTGAGAGAGAGAGAGAGAGAGAGAGAGAGAGAGAGAGAGAGAGAGAGAGAGAGAGAGAGAGAGAGAGAGAGAGAGAGAGAGAGAGAGAGAGAGAGAGAGAGAGAGAGAGAGAGAGAGAGAGAGAGAGAGAGAGAGATGTCGGACGTCGTGGCCGTCGTGAGGGAGAGGGTCGATGGGAAGGAGGTCGTCGTGTAGGAGACAAGGCTCGAACGAGGGAGCGAGCGCCACCGCCAAATGGATTGGGGCCCTGGCGTACAAACCGACCAGACGCGTGTGTATTACGCACTGGTGAACGGCTTGATGGCCATGTGGATGGTGGCATGGCTGGGCTACGACGGGGACAACAACCTCATGGAGGTTGTTCTCCTGGTGCGGAAACTATCCAATGTTGTCCCCGACACGTGGCAAACGCCGAACCCGGACGTCGTGGGCGACATGGTGAGGTACCTCATCTCCGCCATCGCCGAGGAACATGTGGCGGCCATGGATGCGAATGCGTCGTATAGTGCGGAATTGGAGCCTCCCCTTCGCGGGAGGGAGTACCTTTATGGCGCTGTCTGGATGTGGTGCCCGGAGGACGACATCAGGGCCGCGCGTAACAGGTGGTGAGGTGGAGTCTTCGTACGCAGCGGCAGGCGCATGGATGACATTATTGAGGTGCCGCTAAAATGGCCTTCCACGTGTGCATGACGGGCGATTAGTGGGGACCGTCGATGGAGGGGAGGAGGGTTGATTGGAGCGGTTCGCGGACCTCCTATCCTGTGCATGACAGGCATGTGTGCCCATGTCTTCGCAGTGCGTTGATGGAAATTGGGTTTGGGTTCTTCCACGTGGACGAACCGGAGATGGGTCAATCCTTCCTGTCAAGGAAGCAATCAATGCCCATCTCCAGTTATGTCGATTCATCATAATTTTTGGTGCGATGGCACGGTTCACGAATGAGGAGAGAGGTTATACGACCTGTAATTTTGTTGTCCATTTGCGTGGCTTGTTTCTTGTGTCTGGGTGTGTCGAAGACAGTGCTGTGTGTGTGCACGTGTCTGTGTGTCCTTGTCCTTGTTTATTACAATAATGTTAAAATTTGTTGTTGGAGTGCCAAAACTTCGAAAGGCTCAAATTCATTTCGCCAGTGTCGTTTTCAACATTTGAACCGTTCTTCTGCTCTCGTTTTTTGTGTGAATGGACGAAGTCGAGCGGACATAACAGGATTGCATGTTGTTGCTGCAAATGTGTTGAGGTGCTGAACACCACCAACTGTCGATGCTGATATGTGCATGCCATCACCCTGTTCGAAACAAGAAGACCAAAAAAGAAAAAGAAAAAAAAAAAAAGAAGAGAAAAAAAAAAGAACACCAACGCAGGATCGTTGTGTTGAACAACATGCATAAAGGAATTTCTGTTCGTCCGGAGAAAGAACATCCTCTCTCTCTCTCTCTCTCTCTCTCTCTCTCTCTCTCTATATATATATATATATATATATATATATATATGAGTCGGTGAAACTCCGACGAAACAGTTTGTCACAACCCCTCGTTTGTTGTCTTCTTCTCTCTCTCTGCCTACGGTTTTACCGGGCAGTTCTGTTTGTGACGATATATATATATCAAATACCAATCACACGATTCACACCTCTGCATACCGGACCTCATATCAACCTATGCCTCTGCTCGTGCAGCCACGCGACGCCAAGGAGCTCGTTGTGGCGCACCATGCACTCGAACATGGTGGACGACATGCGTCACTAACCTTGACCTACATTCCGCCCCCTCCTCGCTGCCATACGACTCATCCGTTGAATTGTGAAAGGTCTGCCGTCCTTGTCGTCACGCGGCTGGGTTCCTTGCTGGCTGCGGACGTGGCGGAGGGTTGTCATCGTCGGAGTCATCACCGTCGGAGGCGCAAAGCTCGTCGACGTCCACATTGTGGTCCAGAAGAATGTTGTGCAATAAACAGACGACCATGACCTCTTTGCACAACGTCTTCAAGTTGCCAATCTGTCGACGGATGAAATTGCGGCACACAGCCTTTAGAACGTCGAACGTCCGCTCGATGACGCTCCTTGCAGCGGAGTGCGAGTCGTTGAAGGTGACATCGTCTGCGGTACGACGACGAGAAGGAACTAGCGTGATCAACCATGGCAAACAAGGAAAGCTTGCACCCCCCAGTACATAGCGGCCAATTCTTGTCCCGTCAGTGAGAGTGTGTGCACCAACACTGAACACTCCTACACCGTTTTGAGCGTCAGAGTACAAAGGAGATAGCCACAAGACCCGAGAGTCATGGTTGGACCCCGGGCACCTGACGTACACATCCAATATTCTGCACTCGTGGTCGCAGACCACCTGTGCAATGATCGAAAACTGTCCCGTCCTGTTGTAGTAGCACTCGCCACGCTCCTTCCTCGGCTTTTCAATGTACAGGTGAGTGCAATCTATCGCACCCACACAACCTGGAAAACCCTTCCGTTCAAATGCATCCAGCGTCTCCTGGGGACGGCGACCCCGCAGGAAGGAGATGACATGACCGTATTCCCTGATGATTGCGTCGGCCACCTCTTCGTTGCTTCGCAGTGCATTGGCGAGTCCCATGCCCAACCCATGAGCAGACTGTCTGTAGAAACTGCCAGTGGCCCATCTGATCAGCGCGCATGCAAATTTCTATTCCGCAGGCAGTGGCTGCCTCCAATTCGTCGTTGCCCGCTGAATATGAGGTGCTATTCGGCGCAAGACGTCCTCGAACACTAGACGAGGGAGCCTACAAAACCTTTTGAAGACCTTGTCGTGTCTCCTACCCACACGTTGGAGATCCTTCCACACACCACCGCTGCGATCAAGTACATAAATCCTTCCACTACTCTCGGCTCTCTAGTGAATGGCACTCAAAGCCGCATGGAGGAGATGAAGGTTGTGACCAACACCATACGTCAACAGTGCCAAAACAACTGGCATTCCAGTATCCCACAGAGGCAATGACGCTGCAGCCTCGATAACGGTCATAGCCGCCTCGTTCCTTTGTTTCATCCACTGGATGATGACGAAAACCAACATGAGCAGCATGTCGTCCCACTCCGCACTCGCATCCGAGCATGCACCGCTGCCAGGTCCGCTGTCGAGTTTCATTGCTTCGTGCGTGCCAGGAATGTCCCCATCTCCATCGCCGAAACCTGCTTCCATGGCCACACGATCAACCACTTTCAAGCGGTGAACGTAAATGGCGACGACGCGTCCCACAACACGACTGGCGATGGCGTTGCAACGGCGGAGGGAGCGCCAACGGTCAGTGGTCCCCGACCCAAAGCCAAACGGTCGACGAGACACTCCAGCGGCCGTGAGGTTCCACGAGAGTCAGGTCCTGTCGCTGGGACCCGTTCTTCTGTCGCCCACACCTCCTATTCCCATCACACAATGTTGTGCTTGTGCCGCGCATGGACATCCGGTGGACCGAAAACAGAACCCGTTCAATGACGGCAGCCACCGTAAACTTCCCATTTCGAGAAAGGCCGATTGCGCTTTCCTGTTTGGGCAAGCAGGTCGTCTGCGGACGCTCAAATTCCGTGGTGCGGTGGGGTCCCATGTTCCTGGAAACCTCTGTGCGCGGTGGACGAACCCCGTCCTGCGCGGACAAATTGTCTGCCTTTCCGAGAACCTGTGGGGTCCAGCCCTTAGGCATTTCAGAAACTGAGCTCTAATCTGAGGCATATGCTACTTATTATCACCAAGTTCTGCCTCGGGGAAAAGGGCAGAGGAAAACAATCAACGCATCGCTTTAGAAGGGAAGTGGCCACTCTCACACAAGGGCTTCTAAGAGCGTTTGACGGGATATTAGTGGTGTTGCCGTTCCAGTGAATCGATTCAGTATGGGTAAGATATATGCTATGTAATGCCACGAGTATATCCCCTGAGAGAAGGGAGGTGCTGAAAGTAAGGAGATGAGAGCACCGTCAGTATCTGAATGACGGATGGAGAGGACTGTTATAGGAGCACTCAAATAATGGTATGGATACATGTGTGTGTGTGTGTGTTCGGTACACCAAAGTGTATCATGCTACGAAGCTCCATGTACCTTGTGGTATACGAGTTCCGGGCCTACCTTGGCCCTAAAAAGACGTCCTTAGCGCCCGCCGACATGTCCAGTCCTGGTCCCATCGCGGTACGTACTTTGTCTACGAATAGAACAAACGAGTACTTTATATTCGAATACAACGTATGTACATGGTGCAACGAATTCGGGGGTACAACGGCTTGGAACAGGATCGGTACTAGTACCGTAGCATTTCTTGAAGCATTGTTGGTACCCTTTTTACCATATCACCCGTATGTATGTTATGCCATGTGTGTGTCAAGTCTGCTATGTGCCATAAAACAAACAAAACGAAGCACACACACACACACACACACAAACACACACACACACACACACACACACACACACACACACACACACTGCAACCACAGTCGGAATTCCTTCTTCCTTGCCTGACGAACGATGGGCACAGCAGCCTGAGGAGGAAAATAGATTACCATATGAACCACCTACATAGCGCGCTGTACTGATAGGTTGTCTCCACCAGGGCGATCTGTTGCAGACCAAATCCTGCAGCAGCTGGATGCCCTTGCTTTGGATCGATCTCCTCCGTCGTTGTCTACCCATAGGGAAGGAATAAATACTGAGGGAACCCAAGAAACTCGCTCCATGCCGCTTTGTGATGACCCACCGGAGATTCAGCTAGCATGTGGTTCGCATCCCTTATGCCGTGAGGATTATGAAGGGATAGCCCGGGCGAGCTTTTGTCTTCATACGTATGATGACAGTCTAAAGACTCTAAACTGCACTCATGTACGGCACCCTGACATGTCATGTCCAATGTGTAGACGGGCTGGAACGGCAATGCCTCTACAATTGTGGCCGACTCTGTGTTCCTAGCATGTAGGAGCCATGTAGACTGTGACATCTGTCTACACCGTGCCATTCGATGCAGTAACTGTGACTGTGAGAATTGGATGGGGTGCTTCCACAGGCCACACCCAAAACCGGTCCTGCCCGGTCTGTAGAGGTGGCCACTTACCATAGGCAACAACTGCTCCTCAAATTTTATGCAACCCACACACTGACTGGCCTCATGTACCATTCTAGAGTGGTCTGCCCCAGCGGTCACTATTTAGAACCCTGTCAGAAATCCACCTCCCATTTCCTTCCTGTCTCCTCTTGTGTATTATTACTAGTAATACATACGAGTGAGCATCAGTACGAGAACAGACAAAATATAAGTTGAAGATCTGAGAAGAAATGAACATGAATATACCTCCGCCTTTGCTCTGCCTCCTTTCATAGTGTGCAAGTGGGCCGTTATGGCACATGGGGATGTGGGCAGCTCGCGCTCAACCACAATCAACGTGGCGAGCCTTGTGCATTAGAGGCACGGTAAAGGCGGAGCTGCAAGAACAAACGACAGGGGTACCCGAAAGAAAGCAAACGTGAACACATTCAAGAAGGGTTTTAGATGCAGCTATTGTACTTCATGTTGCTTGCTATTGAGGTGAAACTGTTTCATTGTTGGGTTGTCTGAACGCAGTATGGCCCAAGAAAACTTTTAGCAAGGCTAGGGGGCGGATAGGCAGGCAGTTGAGCAGGCACACAGCAACAAATAAAATGTATGCACCACCGTATGCGCTATGCAGGATATGGCAAGGCAAGCCCGTGGGCAGGCGGGAGAGTGTGCACCAGGAAGCACACAGCAAGGCAAGTAGGGGAGGAGGAGGGCAGGTGGTCAGGCATAAACCATCTGTGACAAGCACGGGCCTCCCACATCGGCCCCTAGTTTGGCTTCCAGGCCCTGAGGCCGTGCAGCTCGCATTTTGGACGGCCTTGGGGCCACAAAAACATCTTTCAGGTCCTTGTTTTTCCTTCCCCAGGTAGGCGTAGGTCTATTTTTGTCTGTTTGTGTTTTCTTCCTGAGTCTATTTTCTTTCCTCAGACTTTTGCCTGTTCTGGTTTTGTCTGGACTATGGCTTTGTCGTTTCGGGCTCTTTTAGTCCGAACAAGTGCCTGTTTGGACTAGTGGTGGACTTGTTCACATGTCTTGGGCCATTCTAGGCCCTGCAGACCTTATGTCTGTACCAGGACTGGACTTTCTTTTGTATGCTAGCGGTGGACGCAGCAAGAGGGCCTGGACATCCGACCGGGACCCAACGCAACCGTTTTCTGGACCTGGTACTTTGGACCCAAATTTCAGCCATCCTTCTGGACCATCCGGCCATATCTGATCCTATGGACCAGGACTACCGGTTGACTCTCAGGTATGCCCAGCTGTGTAGAGCTGGACCAACACACAGTAGCACACACGGTTTTAGAGCTACGCTTGGCGAGATGCTGCTGGAGAGCAGTGCTGCCAGGATTAGTGCTAGAGGAGCTGGGGGGGGGGAAGAGAGAGAGAGAGAGAGAGAGAGAGAGAGAGAGAGAGAGAGAGAGAGAGAGAGAGAGAGAGAGAGAGAGAGAGAGAGAGAGAGAGAGAGAGAGAGAGAATCTTCAGGGGCTATGGAGGGCAGTAGAGGACTCAACTGGGCGCCATGGATTGGGGACTCCTACTGGCCATAGGCTGGCCTTCACTCCAATCTGCTACAGTTCAAGCCATGATCTTTCACAACGGCTGTGGACATCAGAGAGAGAGAGAGAGAGAGAGAGAGAGAGAGAGAGAGAGAGAGAGAGAGAGAGAGAGAGAGAGAGAGATCTTCAGCGGCATTGGGGGCAGCAGAGGAGTCACCGGGGTGTGTGGGATTTCAGAGCATGATTGGAACTTCCCCGTTCAAATCAGGGTCTTGTTGTCGCCAACGGCAGCTGCGAATTGTAATGGATGACGCCATCGTCGTTGCTAGCGATCGTCGTCGTCATTGTCACCAACCATCATCATCACCTTCTCCATTGCGTGCCGTTTTTATCGCGTTCTCCCATCAGGTTATGAGAAAGGAGGTTGCCAGCATTCGCAGATCCCAATCTCTTCCACCTACCATCCAACAACTTTTTCCGAACATTTTCAAGTAATTAGTTCAGGGAAGAAGAGGCTCTCTCATTACGTGTCCTGCACGAGTCCCGCAGACACTTTTTCGCCCCCTGCATCCGGGCATCAGAGGCCCTATGTTGAGCGCATTGGCTGTCTCCAGAGAGGGAGCACTCCCAGTTGTGTTACACAAGAGTATCATCATCAGAATGCACTTGATGTTCACCACTCAAACTGGGTGGGCTACCGTCTTCCCCCAAACACAACGCACCCTCGTTTTGGCTGTATCTGGCCGGAAATATAGCTTGTATACACTCATTTTTAGGGTGCGTTATGTTCGGGGGAAGACGGTAGCTTACCGGCCAAGTTCTACGACAGGATAGGGCTGACAGGGCAAGCTTTCCCTACCCAAGGGGCTGTCGCCACCCTTGAAGGCGTATCCCCATCGAGCTACTGGTGCATGTGTGGCAGCTCTTACTTGCTATGGTAGACACAAAGTAGCTTGTTTGTGCAATAAAAGCCACCCTGGGCTGAAAAGGCCACCCGGTGTCAGATTAGACACAAGATTGAATTCACCTGGGCTGGTTAGTTGCATGATAATACCTCAAGCCTCAAGGCCATCGCCTTTCTCAAAAAAATGAAAAAAATAAAAAAAGGAATTAGGACGTTAGGATTCAGGAATTAGGAATTTAGATACTTCGGAGTTTCGGGTTCCAGGATGTGTAGTAGAATTCGTATATGAGCGTAGTGATACTGTGATAGAGATCTTTTTTTTTGGTCAAGAGAGCCAAAGTCTCCTACTCAGGATTGAGGCTAACAAAATCAACTGAGAAATTGTGAGAATATGTTTCAAAACTAATTACAAAATGTAAAAATCAGTGGTTACGAAGGAATTCATAAATTTAGCGAACATTTCTGAAGGCTATGTAATTCACGCAACTTTTAGAGACTGTGAGTCTGGATCAGAGGCACAGGTCAGAAAAAAAAAAAAAGATCAGATGCAAAAAAGTACAAAAGGCGGGCACCATCATTGTCCCACCCATCCTCACCGGTCTCCCCACGAACTTCACACGGCTATCAGTTCTTCCGCCAGCGTCGGCGCCCGGTTTCACCAATTTATGGCTGTAAATCAGTAACCTATGGAGTCGCGATTTAGCAAACTTCCACCTCTATTGGCTACCAACAACACTATCCGAATCGTGAGAACACAGGAAAGACAATCAAAAGGAGTAAACATGGTCGCAAAGACACAAGCACCAATGTAGATCGATAGGAGAAATCAAACACCTAGTCGTGACACAAACACGAGTATCAGGAAGATGGAATCTGGTGTTAGACGACAGATCAACTAGGAAATCACTCGAGTATCAGGAAGATAGAATCTGGTGTTCGACTAAAGATAAACTAGGAAATCAGTTGAAACGAGACTACTGAACGCCTAGATCAAACACTTCACATATGACGGGAGGAAGCGAGAGCAGTATCGTGTTCAAGCTGCCCTGTTGAAGAAGCGGCCCATCAATCGTCGTGCTGAAACATGAGTCGCCATCGTCCATTGCCTCCCCCGTATAATCTGTTAGTGTCTCTGGAGTCTCCAGCTGAAGAAACGTTACCTCCGCTGGTCTGCCATAGATTTGCAATCAAACTTACACCCATCATCTTCCAATCACCCCCTTCCTCTGCGGCGCACAGCTTCGCCCCAGCCCCGCCGTCTTCACAGCAAAGGGCGCACGAAGCCCTGAAGTTGCCTCAAGGATCCTCATCCTTGATGCTCCTCGCCCTCCCTCCCTCCCTTTGTCAGTCTGTCCGTGATGCCAGGAGACTGGAGCCCCCAGCAAAACAGGTAGGAGTATTAATTAAAAAAAAAAAAAAAAACAGGTAGGAGTGCATGCTCGTATCATCACTCCTAACTGTTGTCGCGGGGGGGGGGGGGGGGCAAGTAAAAACTACTAAAAAGTTTAAAAAACAGAAAGGAGCTTGGCCCGGAGCAAGAGATTGAGTCTTCACACGTTTCCAAGATTTGCAGAGCTGTAGCAATCAACCAGACTCTCCCCTCGCCGTGCATCGTCCTGTGCTTAGTCATCATCATAGCCATCATGTGATGTGCACCTGCCCTCAACCAGGCTCTCCCCCCGCCACGCATCGTCCTCTACTTAGTCATCATAGCCATCATGTGATGCACACCTGCCCTCAACCAGCCAGGCTCTCCCTTCGCCGTGCATCGTCCTCTGCCTAGTCATCATCATGTGATGCGCACCTGCCCTCACCCCCTCGAACAGTCTCGAGAAAGCTCAACGCACCATGCCCTCCCACGGTCGACCGCTATCGCATGCCGAACCCGCCCCAGTGTCGTTTCAGGGCATGGTTTTTATTTTGGAGTAACTACGGCGCAGTCACATCTTCAGTTCTGCATCCACTTTGGGCATCCCGCGAAGACAACACATCCCCACCCAACCCTAAAGCTGGGTTGGATACATTCACGATTTTCCTTGCTTTGGAGCAAAATTCGCGAAACCGTGACTGGAACGCATTCAAAACCGAAAACCTTGACTGCGCCCTACCGGTGGTTGTCCCTTTTCTTTTCTTTTTTGTCTGCATATCTCAACTGGCATCCTTGCCCATCTCCAGCGGCCCCTTCTTCTTCTTCTTCGTCGTCTTACTCTTCGCCATCGCCTAACGTCTCCACCTCCATTCCGCATTGTTCACTCGGCCAAGCCTGTGCTTGCCAGTGCGTGCCTGGACTCAGCAGGGCTTGGAAGCTTCTGGAAATGGGTGCTGAACCTTTGGATTGTGCGTGAGCTCTGGCCATGGTTGACTCTGAGGGCATTTTCTGTGCGGAAGTAGGGCCTGACTGTTGCATTTCCTAGGGCCTTGGTTGCCCTTCTCAGGCCCTGTACCGCTGGACCCCAGTCCTACCAACCTAAGGCCTTCTCAGGAGAGTGAGGGCGTCGTTAGACACTCCTCGGGGATGCGAAATCCCCAAGGAATTGCTCGTTCCACCTATCCTCGGGGATGCAATCTGAAAAAAAAGTGAAAACACTCGTAAGGAAATTCCTCGGGCATTAGGAATTTCCCCAGCCATTTCTTCCTTGTGCCCAATGGACAAGGGACCTCGCGAGGTCCCTTGGGCACAAGGAATCCGCGTTTCACGGAGAGGAGAGGGCACACAGGTAGATAGACGTTATAGCCGAGAATCTGGATCGTGGCGGCACCCTATTGGCTGAAGGCCTGAAGCACAACTGTTTTTTTTTTCTTCTTTTCTTTGCTTTTTCTGACATCAGTCTTAGGAAATGTCCTGGGGCGACATCCCCGAGGACAGGTGGAACGAAGAGCCCAAATTTCCTTTTGAGCCATTACGAATCTTTCCTATTGCCCGAGGATTTCAATAGGAGTGTCTAACAACGCCCTGACTTTTGAGCCTAGAATTTGGACCTCAGCCAAAGTTTACGATCCAGAGAGTTGTTCTATCCAGCACACGCACTGGACCTCGTCTACTGGTCTGAGGACCATTTTGACTAATTCCTGGTCCCCACTGACCTGTTGGGAACGATCAGTCTTGTGTCAGACTTTAGAAGGCTGTTACACTTTCTCTGTTCAAGTCTGAACCCTGATTTGGCCTATCTGTCTCTGGTCCTATATCCTTCACAAGTGCCACGTGCCCTTTGCAAATCCATCCCAGAAGGCAGGTCTGTGATGCCTGGCCCTTGGCAGCAAACCAGTCAGATATATGCCTTACTTGACTTCATGGCCTGTATGTTTGTGTTTGTGTTTGTGTTTGTGTTTGTGTTTGTGTTTGTACAGTATGTGCGGGCACCACACATGTGTGCTCTTTGTCCATTTGTGGGAACCGACACTGTCACTACCTGCCTGTTAGAACCTAACTTACCAAGTTTGGCAACATTACAAAGTTGATATTAACTACTGCACACATTGCAATTACTCAGTGCCACCTGTTTGTGATGATGTGTGTGCAGTAGCTCCATCTTACGTGCTCCACGTTCTAGCACATGCCCCAACAGAGGCGTCACAACCGAATTGTCTGTGCCGACCAATTGATCATTCGGTATTTGTCTGTGAGTCCGTGTACCAGCCAATCAACCATTATTGAATATTAATATTAACTACATTATCTTTCACAATGTGTGCATATGTATGTCTTGTTGTCGCGTCTGGCGAATCCCATCCATTCAAGCGGTCAGTGCCACTGTGCCACCAAATAGGGGTCCGTACTGGCAAAGTTGGTGCGAATACTGCAGCAAGGGGGTAGAGGAGGATGAGGAGGAGGAGGAGGAGGAGGAGGAGGAGGAGGAGGAGAAGAAGTAAGGGGAAGGACGGCGAGGCGGAGGAGGAAGAAGGAGGAGGACAAATGGAAGAAAAGGAGGTGAACAATTAAAGATACATTGATACAGGCAAAGAAACAACAAAAGACAGGAATGAACAAGAAAACTTGAAAACAAAAATCTTGCGAAGATGTTCCCAGAAAACAACGGACTTGTCCTTCCGGACATCCGTCAAAATTGGAATGATACAGAGAAGATTTATATGGCCCTTGTGCAAGGGTGACAGTGCACAAACCCACTGGCGTTGTATCGAGTTCTCAAACGAGGCCCCACCCTGAGAGAAGGTGATTGGTTGGCAAGTAGGGAGACCCCGCCGAGGATTGGCCAGATTCACATGGTTTCCCCCAAACAGTCCTGGTCGAACACTACACTGCCACAAAAATGGGCGCCCTCCAAGGGGAAAGAGCCCCTTTTGTTTGGAGGGAGTGAGCGTCGGTGTATCAGGTGAGGGTCATGGAGGAGAAAGGACAGAGGGTGGTTTTCAACCATTCACGACGATCCAGGATCTGGCTCTGGATCGATTGGAATGGACATGGAAGCTCCCCCAAAAGAGGGGAGGCCCCAACACTAGGCACATTAGCCTTTATCAGTCATCGGTTAAATCCGCCTATAAAATGCTTAGACCCAAGCGACATCCGAGGGACAAGGTTAACGATCGATGGGGTGGGCACCTTAATGTGGACCGCGCCCTCCTGACGTCGATTCGTTGGTTCAAGGAACAAAAGTCCAAGCCCATGAAAATCACCTCCCTACAGTGGCAGATAGCATCACTGTTTGCCGACCAACGACTGGCTGACAGACCGCACTAACCTGGAACAAAGGGGCCTGCTACTGCCATGGTGCCAGCCGTGCCAGAGTTTTTTCCCTTCCCACAAGAGGGCGGAAACAATTGAGCACATTTTTATGCAATGTCCGATTGCTCAATTTACACGGAGATGGCAGGACCGCATCTGGCGAAAAATGGAAGCTGACATCCCTTGGCCTTGGTCATGGCAAGCCATATTGGCTGGGCATTGGCCAACAGCAGGAGAAGCCGCGACCTTTGTAGAGAATATGTACAGACTGGGAAGGAGTGCGGTGATATGGGCAGTCTGGTGGCAGAGGTGTATCTTGGGGCCTCGGCCCACATGCAAGGTTTAGTAGCAGAAAATGATACTGAGCGACAACACGGCAGGCGGGAAAATCTTGTCTGCGCCGAGACGGCGTGGGTCCACTTATTTTTGCCTTCACACCAATGACTGGGAGGCTTTTGACGCCGTCTGATCGGCACAGCAGGAGGACCATCAACCACCATGACGGGTCTTCGAATTGCTACATCTGTTGAGTTGCGTAAACACCCCTGCCTCATAACGTGTACCCGGAAGTCAGTGCTTCACACATGGGAATAGCTGATTCGCGTTAAGGTGTGAAATTTTTGTGGTTTGGCCCTGCGGGACCAGTTATTCCACAAGAACCGTCCACAAATAAACGAAAAGCCTTCATTCTGCAGGCAAATTTGACCGAAGAGGAATTAGGGCGTTTAGTTAGCTATGACACATTTTTGACGATAGTAAACTAAACGCCGCGGGCCTCGCCGTGTGCTGCGCTGACATGGTTTTTGCCAATGAAAACATCCCATTTGGGCTCCAAAGCTGCCATCTCCGCGCTCATATCCAACGACCGCTGGATTTTTTCACAATCCACGACTCTTAGGAGTCGCAAAGCTGTCGCAACTAAACGCAACGCTGTGTAGTGGGCCGAGGCCCCTGGCCATGGAGAAAGTGAGAGTAGAGGGGGCAGAGATCACAGAACAGATTCAGCAGCAGGCACAGGTTGAACTCACTCAAAGATGGTCGGTTACAAAATCACAACTAGACCCTTTTAGACAAGCTGGCGATGCTAGGAGAGCGATTACAGCATTTTTCATGGACTGGGTAGGAGGGGAGAGAGAAGGGTGGATTGCCAAGGTGGAATGAAGTGGAGACAGGGGAGATGGACACTGGGATTTGGAGGAAATAAGAGATGACTGCCTAGTTTTTAAAGACTGGACGAACATAGAGCCCTCATTCCCACTACGCCCTCCCTCGGATTTCCCAGACCCCTTCCCACCTCATGCCCTTTCCCTGGCCGAGATTCTGTCCTGCAATGCCAAATCATCCACCCCCGTATTATCCACACCGACATACACTCACACATGGAGTTCCTCCCTGGAGCCCCCCCGGGAGGACCCCACTAGCATACACAACCCCTTTCCTTAGTACAATCATTATCTACTGCTCAGTTTCCTGGGGTAGTCAATGCTGTAGCATCTGAAGTATGGAGCTGACATAGGTCAGCATTCCGAGCATTCTGAAGTGTTTCATATATCATGGGACAGTTTCCAGCAGGTGCTGCTCCCCACCAATAGAACGGAGCTTTAAAAAAAAAAACAAAAAAAGTTAAACCACTGGTACTTGGCCCAGCTATCGATGCCAAGCCTGGAATGCCCCTGCGCGCCAATTTTCGCCGAAGCGCAAGGGTACCGTTTCAATTGTTTTTTGGCTGGCGCTTCCAGCCATTGTGGTCCGGTACCCCCAAGCCCTAAAGGCACGGCATGTTAACGGGAAAGCACCGCGGCCGATAGCTGGACCAAGTACTGGTGGTTCAAAAAAACAGTGTTCTCCAGTTTTGATACCGGGCTGGTCATGTCCTTTCCTTTTCAGAATTAGGCCAGCAGTGTCTTTGAATTTTTCGATCATGCCATTGGTTTACTTTTTCTTCTTTTTTCTTTTTTTTGTTTAAAAGCCCAGGGTGTTGTAGAGGCCAGTGACCAGGCACACGGTGATTGCTGGCAGCGGGGAGCCAATGGTTGTCCTCACAGGGTGGGGCCACCTCCCAAGCCATCCTCACGTCAATACTCCTACCACACCCCCTATCCGTACTATCCTACCTCAGTGTGGCCAGCACTCAGGACCATCACCCTACCAGTATCGAGGGTTGCCATTGGTTTACATGGGCTTCAGAATGAGCTGGTTAGAAATAACGTGTCCATGTGTACAGAAGGCCTCGTCATAGGCCATGCTTTATTTAGATATTACGGTCATCTCTGATGGCAGTCGTCCTGCAAGGGCGTTGCCAGGAAACCGGCGTGGCCAGAGCACTTGCCTAGTGGTTGCTGCTAGACAGCTTGATGGACCTTTGTGATTGCAAAGAATGCTTCCATATGCGCCGTCTACCCCGGTGTTAAGTGAGCATCCCCTGTTAAATCAGTAGTAACTTTTGTTGGTTCGGAAAATAGCGGGCCTCCGACCTTTCAGGAGGCCGAAACGAAATGACGGCCGCCAATTAGATTTATCGATGGGAGCCGTCGTCGGGCCTGGCCTCCACATTCTTTGGGGACTGGCGTTCTCCCTCGTTTCTGAAGCGGCAAAGGTACTAGTGGTTATAAAAAAGAAAAGAAAAGAAACCAGAAAAGAAAGGGTGAAGCTGGTGTGCTTCACTTGCTATCTGCTGGTAGACATTGTTAAACTACCAGTATGAGCCCCTCTCCTCCGAAACTTGCCGCCGTATACAATGGGGGTGCTCTTTTGATGTACCATCCGTGCGGAGACTGGTTTGTTTCATCCCGGGACCAAGTTTCATCCGGGACCAAAACATTTAGGTTCGGCAATGTAGGGTCGGCCGTGTTGGTGCTGCTTGAGTGTCTTGTTTCTAGGGTGTTCTTTTGATGTACCGGCCTGGTGGAGACTGGTTCGTTCCGTTCAGCAACAAAACATTTAGGTTCAGCAATGTAGGATCCGCCATATTGGTGCTCCAATGCCCTTTTTTTTTTCCTTTTCTTTTTTTTAATGCTGGGAACCGGGCCCATCATCCCTTGTGAAATGAACATCATATTAGAACATTTGGTATCAAATCGCAATAATTTCTTGATTTGTTGCCGGCAGGTGAAAATGCGCTTACCAGCACCCCTAGCACACCTGGTGGATGTCAGAAAAAAAAAAGTAGTGCACTGAAAATAGGCACTGGGAAAAAGCCCGAGCATGTTGGCAGTAGGAGTGTGATGGGGTTGGGAAGACAATGGGCTTTATTTTGCCAAGCTGTTGCTACTGGATAATCTGTAGGATCAACATATCACTGTGGTCGACGCCTGAGCTACCAAAAAATGTGGCCATCATTCTATCTCCTCCGAAGGGCCATACAGACCGGCGACCGGCTGTTACACTGTTGGCTTTCTCTACTACAATCTCCTCAGGCTCCATAGATTGGGTTGGAGTCTGCCCCTCCCACAAGAGGTGGCATCTGAGTCGGGCAGAGGTGGCTATTCTGTCAGCTTTCTCTAGTGCGGTATCGGAGCGACTCCCAAGGCTGCACAGTCTGGGTGAGTCTGTTCCTAGAGACAGTGGGGCAAGCTGTGGAGGGAGTGATTCTTGCCAGTTCCTGGGTTCCCTGCTGTTGACGAAGAATGTCTGCTGCGACGCGGGCATGAGGAACACACTACTACGTACAGGGTGATGCCGCCTGTACAACCCATAACTGCCACTTCAGAGGTAGTGGCGCCATCTTGGTTGATTGTTTAGCTCTCTCTCTCGAGAGCTCATCGTCCCCTACACTGATCGGGTGGTCCTCTTGTAGTCTGCAGCATATGCCATGTGGAATCCTCAGTTCAACTGCATCTGGTGCAAGGCAATCTCTGTTTGGCACAGTGGGAGGGTGTACCGAGGCAGGGAAGGCTGACGTTTCAGAGACCATGCTCCTTCCCTCTTCATCCATCCCCTGAATGCCAACTGCGGTTTCCTTCCTGGCTGTGCCTCCACCTGTCCCAGCCCTAGCTCATGGCTGTCCCTCAGCTACTCGTGATTCAAATCAGTGATGCATCTTTGTGGTTCTTCCAGTTCCTGAGCGCTCACTCCCACTGCTTCCTGACTTCCAATTTTATGAAGTCCTTGATTAGGGCTTGCATTATCTGTTCCAGTTCATAGGTGCCTTCTATGACTTTTGCACTCCTTTATCCAGTGGTGTCCCATAGCACGACCATTCTGTCTATATGGTATATATGCTTGTGACACACTGCCCATATTAACCCGGTGTGGTTCAGGAGAAGGGCTATCGAGTCCCAAGTCCTTTCTAGGCCTGGTCAAGAAATAACAACAACAAATTCCAAACAACTCTCTAATGCAAGCTCACACCGAGACTTGCCAACATGCAAACACAACCTGACCTTGGCAATTCACTATGTTATATTTTTCTGAGATTGTTCTCCTCTCCTAAGACAATGACTGAAAGTGCCTGAACACTCGGGTTTTTACTAACCAAACTACCCTCATTTAATTTAGGATTTCGTAAGGTTTTCGTCAAACCCTTAAAAAAAAAAAAGAAGGATTCCCTCAAACTTGTCAGTATGACTTGTAGTCTTCTCGCCTAGGCCAAAGCTTCGATCTCGGAGGTTGAATTGCCTCCATTGGATCAGTTTCAGGGCAGCCTGTCACTCGTAAGCAAGATACTGGCACCAGCTTTAGGCCTTGCCCCTATTTAAGAGTCAAATCTTAAACCACCTGTACTTTTCAACGGTTGGAAAACAAAGTCGCGGCTCGTTAACAGCCACGTTTTTTGGGGTTTGCTACCGGACCAAAATGGCTGGCGTCACCAGCCAAAAGCAAGTCTGCGTCGCTTCGTTTTTTGGGGGCATGCAGGGCGAATTAGGCTCGACATCAATGTATTGGCAAAGTATTGGTGGTTAAGGGCCGCATACTTGTGGCAGACTCTTATGTCCATATAACTCCAAGATGAAAGTCTGAAGGTCCTCCACGGTCAATCGAAGAATCAATGCATTTCACTTCTACAATTTTCATGCTTATTACACGAAAAAAGTTATAAGGAAAAAATAATAAAAATTCAAATGCAATAGCATCTTAGTGCTTCAATGAATGATTGTTTTATCAATAATTATGGCATGATTATGCACATTTACATCTATCGGGATATGTCAGTAAAACTTACCACTAAGTTACACATTGAACATGTCAAAAGCAAATCATACAAAACAAGGATTGTCAGCATCTCAATGATGTAATGAAATATTGTTGCTTGAGCATTTTTCGTAACAAGATACTTGTTAGAAACAATGTTACACTTCAATGACAATAAATATTGTGTAATTGTCGAACAATATGCAAAGGTGCAAGGTCAGTTGCAGAGCAAAGAGAGTGCGGTGAATCACAAGATAGTTTTGCATGCTATGAAGGAATAATAATATTGACTCACATAAAAACTATCAAGTAAAAAATGTATGTAACAACATGTAGTATTAGGCATGCCATCCAATACATCGGGAACATATGTGAATAAACGATGGTCTCCAAGCCTTCAAGTAAGGGGCCATGGAAGGTGAGAGTTGCGCTAAAGTAAGTTATTATTCTCATGATGTTATTTTTATATATTAAAGAAATGACGATAATACATTTGTGAAAATGCACATGGACATTATGAAGTTTTGTGTTAAACCACCCTCTGAGTTTGTTTTTGTCGACCCTGATTTTCACTGCGCATCGAGTTTGGCCGAGCCTAGGTTCCGTTTTGTTTCTTTTTTGGTATTGTCGTGAAAAAAAAAAAAAAAAAACACGGCTAGACTTTCAAAAAAGGATCCGCTCGCAGCACAAAAAAATTAAAGAAAAAATAAACAAACACCCCTCGGGATGTGATACCAGGAAGATACCTAGCCCGAAGTCGGTAAGTGAGGATGCCCTCAGTGAGGGCATTACGGTAAGGGTATCAGGTTCATAGAAGAAGAAAAAGGGCAAAAAAATTGAAATTGTGAGAAAGCAGGTTCATACATTTTGCAAAGTAATAGTGTGGGCATGCTATCCTCCAAAAAGTGTCAGCAGCTCGTGGATTGCGCCGTGCATCTCTGGTGGGGCACCAAAACTGGAAAAAAAAAAAAAAAAAAAAACACAAACAATGAAAATATGAAACTGTCCGCTATAGTGGTGAGATACGAACGTGCCAGTTTCGGTGTGAGCATAACTTGGTGCACACTCTTCCCCGACATTATCTTTGATTTTTCTTGTTGTTTTTCAAAGGGCACTCGAGGCCGAACTATCCAGCCTCGTCCAACCCCCGAAAACTTCGGAAAAAGTGGGAAAATGATCACTTTTTTCGGTTTTCCCAACATTGGTGGAGATAGTGGTGGTTGAAGATAAAACTCTTTGCATATTATTTGACGAGAACATGTGTATGTCGCAATGTGCGAGGTAGATGTGGGAAAAAAATAATAACAATCACGTCAAAATACATATTTTATGAGATGTACAATAGGCATGAGCCTTATGTGTTCCTATTTAAACCATCAACACGTTTTCCCGCTTGAAAAACAAATATGCAGTTCGTACACGATTGCAACGTTACGGATTCTGGGAATATATGGTAGTGCAACAGTGGACGCAGTCGGTAGGCCTAAGGACTAAGGGGAAATTAACTAGAAGATCATATCTTCTTTTCTTGTTGGTTACGTTGTATATGTGTTTCTGTATGCTCGAACACTTAAGGCAAGGACGAATGGCAGTAGCCAGAACCGAGAGGTTCTAGAGGGGGAAAAAAAAAAAAAAAAAAAAAAAAAAAAAAAAAAAAAAAGAGAAAAAAAAAAAAAAAAAAAAAAAAAAAAAAAAAAAAACATTGCGTGACACTATCATAACGCACCCTC
>BFEA01000111.1:1750443-1775168 GCA_003427395.1 Chara braunii | reverse complement strand
AAGATTTGCCTGAGCATGACGTCCGAATGCCTTACCAAATTTGAAATAAAAATAAAATACACAGAACAAATACTAATAATAACAAAAAAAAAAAAAAAAAAAGAATTAAATTACGTGAATGCACGAGCATGTTTTCGACACCGCCATCTTTGGTGATTTTTCATTTTGTTTTGGCATAGCTAAATGCCCTGAAAATTTACAGATGTGTACTTCACATAATACAAAACCCACTAAAAAAGTTTCAAAAAATAATAAAATCAAACTAAAGTGGAAACAAAAAGTAAAAAGTGAAAAAAAACGTGGGCGAGCACGTTTTGACACAGCCATCTTTGGCGATTTTTTATTCTTATTTGGCTAAGCCAAATGACCTGAAACTTTATAGGCATGTACCTCATGTCATAGAGAACTCATAAAAAAACATTCAGAAAAGAAAAAATATTTTCAGGCCCCGGAATAATTTTTAGCGGGGGCTGAACGCCGTCGGGTTCGGACCCCGTACGGGACCCTGAACGCCGTTGGGTTCGGACCCCGTATGGGACCCCGAACGCCCGAACGTACGGAGGTCCGCCCGGGGGCCTCCGTACGTACGGGCTGGTAACCCTGATTGCAGAACTATTTTAAGGTTTTTTTTTTTAAGTTTTTTTTAAGTTTTTTTTCTTTTTAATCGATCTTGGTTGGTAATTTGGTATGAGATTCTTACAAAAAATGTTCGTATTCGTATTTTGCACAACATGCTGTTTTTTTTTTTTTTTTTACGTACGCGTATGCGTGCTTTTATGGGGTGCTACCTTGGTTCAAGGCTTAATATGCTAATCAGTTGTAATCGCAGAGGTGGACCAGCCGGGGGCGTTTCTCGTTCGCTGTAGCATAGGGGGTACGGGGTAATATGCATATCGGACCCGCACGCGAACCGACCTCCTGGGGGCTGAAGTCCCAAGCGCGGCTCGACGTCGGTCGACTAGGACGCATCCCACTCACCACGCTGTCGAGCGCATCGGTCCGGCACCGCACGGCCAGGGCGGGACCCTCTCGGCCGCGTCACGCAGGAGTTGGACCAATCTCGTCACGAACACACGCATGAAGCTTCCTTAGGCCGCTCCGGCCGAGTGCGCCAGCCATACCTCTCGCGAGCCCCTACGACAGGATAGAGCCTACGCGAGGCACAACTTACCTCCACCTTACGGCAACTGTCACCTCCCTTCGGTGGGCGTATCCCCGCCGAGCTACCAGTCCACAGTACGAAAGCTACTCGGTTGCAATCATAGAGGTGGATCAGCCGAGGACGTTTCTCGTTCACTGTAGCATAGGGGGTACGCGCGGTAGTACGCCTGTCAGACCCGCACGCGAGCCGACATCTTGGGGGGCTGAAGTCCCAAGCGTGGCTCGACGTCGGTCGACTGGGACGCATCCCACACACCACACGCACACCATTCTAACAAATGCAAAAAAATAAAATACACGCACACACACACATTGCACAAACGACACAACCCGGGCGACGCGACACAAACAACGCGACAACGCTCCTAGCCCCTTCAGTAGCCCTCTCATTATTTCCCGACGCGAAAATCGGATAGGCGTCGCGCGCGAGGCTTAGTATAAAAATCGCGCGGACGCATGACCTATCCATATCGACTAGCAATGCAATCGTACGAAAGCAGTCGCAATGATGGCATGCCATGTAATGCCCGTAACCGAGCGGTCCTCGTTAATCTCGAGGGCCGCATTCGGCGCTCAAGTGTCGGCTGACACGCGCCTTGAGGGCTAATCTCTCGACGTTGGACAACCGCCATGCGCGGTTGAAGACCACACCCTCTTCTGCACCCTGTGCAGAGGGGTTGAGTAAACAGCTTTAGGCTGTCGTGGCGGTCAGACATCAAGGGGTTTGACTTTGACGGTTGCCACGGACTATAACGTCCAACCATGAAAGCTCTAAAAAGCAAAAACGAATAGGTCGAGGATCCCTTTCTTCCAATTGGGGTCATGATCTTTGGGGTACCCTTCCCCTCTTCGAGTGGTGCCCGCGGTCTACAACGATCCCAAGCGTTCGCGAATACGGGCGAGCCCCGTGGTCCCATAACCTTTAGACGTTGGTGCGGCGAAGCGGCGCGCGCAGGATTTTAACATAAAGCCGCACGACTGCTGGCCAGTCCCATACCAACCGACGATGTCAGTCATATGTGGTAACCGCAGCTCCGGCCTCGTGACATTGAATAGTTGAAGGAATGTATCGCGAGGGGTTACCCCTCACGATATTGAACGGCTGAAGGACACGCCGTTCGGCCCTCGCGACACCTCCGCCTTCAGGGTTGGTTGTCTCGACGGGCACTGCAAATAGGCTCTACGTGCGGGGAGTCCCTCTCCTGCAGGGCCTAGGGCTTGGGATGTCCTGTCAAGGACCTTGAATCCCAGCCCAAAACCAATGTCCGACTAAGAAACCCCAAAAAAAAGCAACAACAAAAAAAATAAAAGGAAGGGTCCTCCTTATGTCCCCTTCATATTAGCCTTTAGTATGCCCCCCCCCCCCCCCCCCCCATTGGGCCTCGCAAACACCCACCGTAAATACACCCAAGCATACACACATAAGGGAGATAGAGTTGCGGCGATCACTTCTCACAGGCACAGTGCGGCTCCTCTTATCCATAAGTACATATATGAGATCGCAGGCAACCCAAATCCAAAATCCGAGCCACAGGACCTACCTGCAGTTACATCAAAGATTCGAACACCAAACCACGCACTACACGGGGTCAACCCCAACCAATCTCCGCACTCATACCCTTTCGCTTTAGCCATGCAAACCCCAGTCTCTTGTCCAACCAACCATAATTAAATACTCAGTACCTTTGTTAAATGGTCATTCAATAAAAGTCCGGGTGAAACCCGTAACAAACAGTAAAGTCACAAGGGCTAAAGCCTTTTAGGTTGGGTATGGAGAGTGAGTTGAAATTGAGTCTTAGACCGACGAATCGGCAACCAACCTGTTATCAGTGATAACAGAAGACGATCCTTATAGGATCGAGTTGAATTAGTCCAAGTCCAGAATCAACGTCCGAGAAAGGCCTATGTCACAGGACAGGTCGATGCCCAACTAAATCATCAGCGCATGAGAGATGAACCTCCATAACACATTCTCACTCACAGTTATGTGCCAACTAAGTCCAAGCCTACCTCTAAGTCGGTGCCCAAAGCAAAGGTAGGCTAATGGCAGAATCTCCCCTATTCAAGGTGGATAGCCAGAATCGCCACCTGTCAAAATATAATCTAACTTCTTTAAATCAGGAAAAATTCGGCAGCGCTTCCCGTAGGAAAAATGTCTTTTCAGAATTTGTATCAGCCTGAATATGAAACCAGAAATACTCCTTGACTTTCCAAAGTCCAATCTTGCCTAACTCCCTGAATTAACAAAAACTTGGGCAGCACTCCCTTTAGAAAATGAGACTTTCCAGATTTTTACTATGTCATATATGAACTCTCGACAAGTTGAACTTTGAAAAGTTAAAATTTGACTAACTCCTTGGATTTGCAAAAAATTCGGCAGCGCTTCCCGTAGAGAAAGTAGCTTACCAAAATTTATATAAAACCAAGTATAATAAAAGCTTCCAGAAAATGCGAGAATCGATCTAAGTAAAAACACTTTGCCCAAAAAATGCAGGAATTGAACTAACTTTTATCGCTCTAGCACGTGGTGAGAAACTACAGCAACTACCTATCAAACTGAAACTCACACCAAATAGTAGCCTCCCTCATGCACATGCAGGCCAAACCACAAAGGTAAGTATTCTCCTCACCCCAGGTTGAACTTTGCAAACAATAGTTCGTAATCTCTCGATGCTTTATTCCCTTATACCCATCTTACATAGGGCATAAAGTCAAGTCGTCCAATCTTATGGAACCTGCCTGACTCAGCCATTGAGTATACACGAACAGGTTACACAACTACTTCTCTCTTCCTTTTGGGGCATATGGCTAAGCCGTTTATCTTAGAACAAGGCTCAGGCGCCCTGAACTGTTTAATATTCAAATTATATATACCTCTCTGAGCTTGGTGTTCAAGAGCTGGGCATAAGACAGAGTCGTTCATCTTAGAACAAAACCCAACTTGCCCAGGGTTACCTTCAATTATACTCTTAGTTATACTCTCTTCGTTTCATGATAAACTATAGCCAGACCGTCCAATCTTATGGAGCCCGTGCCTGACTAGCCTGTTCATAAACAAGATAGTATAAAATATAGCCAAAATTTACCCTTTTGGGTTCCAACATGTGCGAGGCTTTGGGCTAGACCGTTCAATCTTATGGAACATATCTGGTCCTCTGCCAGGTCTGTTTCTCTCTGATCCCACTGTGTGCGGCATGAGTCCAAGGTCGTTCAATCTTATGGATATGCCCTGCCCTCAGCGAGAATTACTCCCTCAGAATGAAACAGGAAGGGGCCGAGTCGTCCAATCTTATGGACTTGCTCAGGCCTCCTCGATCAAAAACAAAAAAAAACAGAACAAACCCCAAACAAACATGGCAATCAAACCCTCCAATCTTATGGTACAGGTTTGACCCCTGAAAAGTCAACCACAGTCAAACCCTCACAATTCAGAGCAATCAGACCGTCGAATTTTATGGAACTGGTCTGACTCTCCATGCAATTCAAAAATAAACACAGCGGTCAGGCCGTCCAATCTTATGGAACTGGTCTGACCCCATAAGACCCTGTCATCCTCAGGCAAAACCACATTTCACCCACCCTTCCCCTTGATGCAACCCCTTGTGTTCACAATCTGCATTGAGGCAATTAACAAAACTGAAACTGAGGCTTGCATACACATTCCTTTACTTTAGTCTGAGTTGTGTCCTGTCAGCCAAACCAAAGTCAAAATAGGGGTGCATACAGTATACTCAGTCAAACATAGCAAGATGTACAGGTAGGGGTCATACTAGGGTATATAGAGGGAAAGGAATGGTTACCTCTCAGTTCCCTGCCTCCAGAACTCCTTCTGAGTTGCGGCAGAGCGCCCGCAATCGGTGGGGCGAACCTCCGACAAAGGCCTTGGCGCGGATTACGGGTTGCAATCCCGCCTCCTTCCTTTCAGAATCAAGGGACTAGACTTAGAGTGAGAAGGGCAGATAGAGGTAAGTTTGAGACTCTCAGATCCAAGGATGATACGCTCAGACTCGCGAGAGAGGGCCTTGATACCTTCCTTCGCCTGAGGGCCCCGCAATGGTGGCCAAAACACACGGTCGCAGGTCAAACCGAAGTCAAGCGACCCCTCCCCGCGAGCCTCCAAGTTGCAGCATTGACCCCTCTCTCCTCGCTATCCCGCGCGGTAGAATGAGCAGCGCCCCGGCTAGTAGGTAATCCTTCACTCTCATAACCAGCTTCACTACACCACCATTAATAAGAAGGACAACGCACGGCTAACAAGCCAGCCCTCACTCTCCCTGCCCACCTCACGCCACTCTGATAGTTCGGATAATCCATGCCATGTGTATGGTCCCATACACCACCTTTCTAGCTATGCACGCAGAGAGACAAGGTGTAGCAACCCTTGCCCTTCCAACCTCTGTCGTAGGTCAGCCCTAGCAGTAATATCGGAATACCCAGTAGTGTCACCGATGTTTACCCACACAGTAACCAACTCTACCAATAGCAATAACTTGCACAACGCTAATTAATGACGACCCAGCAGCGGTTGTTCAGCAGTACACAACAAGCATAGAGACAAAGCAGCGAAAGCATAGTAGTAGCAGCCTAGCAGCAGCATATTGCATGAGCACAACATGGTTGTGCTACCAGTTCCTAGTTCTGAGCGGTCCGCAGTTGTGCAGGCACACACTTAAACCTTCCTCCCGCAACTATAGCCTTGTCGGACGCTCATCACCACTTCGCTACTCCCGTTAAGCACTTCATGGGCTCGCGAGCCTGGCCTCAACCCCCCTTGTGTGGCCTCTTGCCCGTGCCTATGCCCGCCTCCTAACGAACCTTGCTATTTCTGCCCCATGGCCGGATAGGCACGTAAGGGTCAACAGGTAAGTTCTCAAACCTTGCTAGCTCTATCGATGGCACAGACAGTCCCCCAACTAACCAGCGAATCTCCTACCTTCTTATTGTCTTCTGCTGCTTCGCCCAACTGAGTGGACAGCCCCCTCGCCCAATCAAAGTGCAGCGGGTTGGCAAGCATCTCCTGCCATTACGTGTTGCCCAAATGGTGAGCTTGCCCCATTGCCGCCAGCTTCGGTTCATCCCGTTCCGCCAGTTCGTCTTTTCGAGGTAAGTCCTCCCTCCTCCTCTCTCTGTACGTGCGCTTATTGCAAATGGTCGTGCCTCACATGAATATGCACAAAGAAGCAGAAAATGAATCTTCCGCCATAACACGGAAAAATACATCTTTGCTTTCGAGCACCCCCCCCCCCTGCGCAGTCCGTTCTGTCTTTGCATGCACGTGACGCGCCTTTCCGTCCGGGTTCGGACCCCTCTTCGTTATCCCTTCGCGCAGTGACTTCCTCTACTAACACCTCCTTCGTTAACTTTTGTCCTAAACTAACCACGGAATCAAGATCGCCCTAATCTAAAACACTAGAAATGAACTCTCACTCGCCCGTTTCTATCGGGAAACGGGCACAAAACCACCTCTTCTTCTTTCTTCTACCATAGCCCAGCGCACTGACTTCCTCAACTAACTCTAATTCTACTGACTCATTCCTAAGACTAAAGCTACTATCACGCTCGCCCGGCCAACAACACTCAGTTTAGAACCTCTGCTCGCCCGTTTTCATTAAGAAACGGGCGAGTTTCACAACCTTTACTCTCGCCATAGTCGCTTCTCCCGATCCCTCCGCGCACGTAGTTTTTCTAACAGCTCCTACTTCATTAATCTAACGCCAAAACTAACGTTACTAACGTACTCGCCCTACTCTAAAACCCCCGATTAGGTTTCTTCCCCGCCCGATTTCATCAAGAAACTGGCGGATTCTACCATTCCCTCCCCGCCATCTTCCTTCTCCCTCGTCGCTCCGCCATCCCAGTTTCCGCAAGTACCCGGCCCATCTCCACGTCTACATTCACTCCCCTTTTTCCTGCCCTCTCCGTCTCAGTGCCCATTGTTTCCACTGTCGCCAGCTCTGCGCCCGGCAACGTAGTGGCCTGGCCCCCTCTATCCGCCACCTCCGACTCAGCCTATGCCAAATGCACCCAGCGTGCTAACCCGTCCGGGTTCATCCCCTTCCTTCCCACTTGCTGCGCAGCGCTGCCTATCACTGCGCTTGTGCAGCGTCGCTCCTATAGCTCTGCGCTCAATGCCCACTGCACAATGGCCCGCTCGCTGCCTGGCGCTGCTCGGCCCACTACCTGTTGCCTCCGTACTCCCTCACTCCCTGGTGCACTACCCACTCTACCCGTGGCTGCCCCTTCCTTCTAGCTCCGCCCATCACCGCTAGCAAGCCCTGCGGGAACTTCGAAGGGGACCGGGCAGCGGTCTTCCTGACAACGCCGGTCGGCCTGAGGGAAAAAACTCTGGGAGGGACCGACTCTTTCCGGTTCGGCCAGCCCTTCCGCCCCTTCAGCCCTTCAACGGGCAAGCCCTGGTCCGGCTCCTCATAGCCAGCCGTGGGGCTCAGGGCGCGGGTCTGCCATGTGCCCGGGCGCGGGCCTAGGTGAAACGGCCCCGACGCAGGGCTTTGTGTGGTAATAGCAAATATTCAAACGCGAACTTTGAAAACCGAAGTGGAGGAGGGGTTCCCCTCGATCCACAGCTGGCCTCGGCGTCGCCGCAGTCCCTCGACTGCGCCCCGGACCGCTTTCAAGCCACTGCACCCGGGTACGATCCATTGTCTTACAGACCCCGTCGGCATACCCACGCTCGACCTCTCACGGCAAGTCGCGGCCGGTTGGCGTTGCACTTGTGGCTACTCCCGTCATTCAGGTTTTTTCCACCTCGTGGGCTAACCACCCACCGGCTCACAAATCCGTTGGACTCCTCGGCCCGATTCTTCATAACAGGCAGGACAGAGGAATTTTGCCAGCAACCTGAGCACGCAGGCCCGTTGAACGGGCTGCACACTCAAGGTCCTTGACTGTCGTGGCAGCCACTAAGTCTGACATCGCATCCGAGTCAACGACACGCTGGAACATAAAAAAATTAATAGCAAGAAAATAATAAAGAGCTTTATTTAAAACTTTTGATCGTCAGATTGTGGCAAACAGGGGAACGAAAATGTTAGCCTCGCCCTTACGCCACCGACGGCAAAACCAAGGGGAATAGCCTCGCCAGGTCCTCAACCCCTTGGTCCCTTCGCGCCACTCTGATATTCTCGCGTCGTCGTCGCTCGTCCTCGATCCCTGAATCTTCTTGACGAAAGTCTGATACTATAACCAATAGCGCTAGGCCCAAGGCTGGGTCTAGCCCTGGTGGTTGCCTAAATAAACGGACACTGCACGACGCGCCCAGCTACCGAGACGCCTTCAGAAGTCACATTGTCATCGATGTCGTCCTCCGCACGTACGCACAAGTCACAGACAAGCTCATCAGTCAACGGGACATAATCTTCTTAATCCCTATTTTAATCAGAAGAAAACAAAATTTCTGGTCGACAATCACGCCGACCCTTCAATCATCAATAAGTAAAAAGATCACGCGCGCCTCAAAATCCGCGCGCCCACACACTCCTTATTCTAGTCAACCACCAACCGCATAGACCACGGATACTGCCGCAACTCGCGCGGTATACTCAAACTTTAAACTACACTTACTTTCTGTCATCTGCAAAAACCAGGGCGGATACCCTTGTAAGGGTATTCGCACCGACAACGCACACACCACTCTAACAAACACAAAGATAAAATACACGCACACATACGCATCGAACAACGCGACAACACTCCTAGTCCCTTAGTAGCCATCCCATAACTTTCCGATGCGGAAATCGGGTAGGCGTCGCGCGCGAGACTTAGTGTAAAAAAAATCGCGCGGACGCAGGGCTAACTCATATCGACTGGCAATGCAAGCGTACGCAAGCAGTCGCAATGGTGGCGTACTATGTAGTACCCATACTCAGGCGATCCTCGCTAATCTCGAGGGTCGCGTTCGACACTCAAGTGTCGGCTGGCACGCGCTTTGAGGGTCAATCTCTCGACGCTGGACAACCGCCCAGTGCGGTTGAAGACCACACACCCTCTTCTGCACCCTATGCAGAGTGGGTGGTACACAGGTCCATACCTGTGGTGACAGTTATTCCTTACTGCCCTGGAAATTAGTCCCACTCCAGGCCTGAACAGAAGTCAAGGGGTTTAACTTTGACGACTGCCACGGACTACAACGTCCAACTATAATAGCTAACAAGCAAAATCAATAAATAAAATAAGCATCCCAACACTCATATATCAGTTCAGGGCTCAAGATAACGATAAAAATACGGGGAAACATAAACCCATCAGGTTTGCAGATCGTGCGACATATGGTTGTCATTCTCACTGCCTCCAAAGTATGACTCATGTACCAAGCTCCAAAATACTAACCTGCCTAAAACACAGGCACGCACAATAGCCATATTATCATACACCAATGTGGTCAACTTTACTGTTCCTTATAACCCACACCACGCCTCACACACTTAAGCCCCAGTCATAGTCCAATTTCCTCTGAATCTCATAAGTCCTTTATAATGGTCATTAAAAGAAGTCTAGTTAAAACCTTCAAAGAAACATATCAAGTCTCAGGGCTAAGGCAATCAAGTTGAGGTAGAGGTACAAACAAAGTTGCGTCGTGAGCCGACGAGTCGGCGATCAACCAACCGACCTGTTATCAGTGATAACAGAAGATGGTCCTCGTAGGATCAAGCCGGAACTAGTCAAAGTCCTGAATCAAATGTCCAAGAAAAGTTTGTACCATAAGACATGTCAATGCCCAAACTAAATCATCAGCATATGGGGAATGAACCTCCATAGCACATTCTCACTCAAACCATCTGCCAACTAGGTCTAGGCCTACCTCTAAGCTGGTGCCCCAAAACAAAGGTAGACCGTGACATAATCTCCCCTATTCAGGGTGGATCGTCAGAATCGCCATCTGTCATAATATAATCTATCTCCTCTAAATCAAGAAAATTTCGGCAGCGCTTCCCGTAGGGAAAGCGTTTTTTCAGAATTTATATCAGCCCAAATACGAAAACAGAAATAGTTTTTTTTCTTTCAAAGTCCAATTTTGTCTAACTCCCTGAATCAGCAAAAAATTGGGCAGCACTCCCTTTAGAAAAGGAGACTTTCCAGATTTTTACTAAGTCATATATAAATTTTAGACAAGTTGAACTTTGACAAGTCAAAATTTTGACTAACTCCTTGGATTTGCGGAAATTTTGGCAGCGCTTCCCGTAGAGAATGTAGCTTACCAAAATTTATACAAAGCCAAGTATAACAAAAGATCTTAGAAAATGCAAGAATTGATCTAAGTAAAATAAAGTCAGCTCATAAAATGCAGGAATTGAAACTAACTCCTATGGCTCTAGCACGTGGCGAGCGACTAAAGCAACTACCTATCAACCTAAAACTCAGACCAAGCAGTAACCTCACTCAGTCACATGCAGGCCAAACCACAAAGGTAAGTACTCTCACCACCCCCAAGTCAACTTAGCAAACAATAGTTCATAGTCTCTCAGTGATTTAACCCTTCATACCCTGCTTACATAAGGCGTAAAGTTAGGTCATCCAATCTTATGGAACATGTCTGACTCAGCCATGTTGTATACACGAACAGGCTGCACAACTACTTCTCTCTTCTTTGGGCATATGACTAAGCCATTCATCTTAGCAACAAAGCTTAGTCGCCCTGAACTGTTTAATATCCAAGTTATATATACATCTCTTCAAAGTGGACGTAGCGCTGAGTCATTCATCTTAGAAACAATGCTCAGCCGCCCCAGGCTACCTTCAATTATATTCTTAGTTGTACTCTCTTCCTTTTATGACAAGCTATAGCCAGACCATCCAATCTTATAGAACCCGTGTCTGACTAGCCTGTTCTTAAAAGGATAATAATAGCGTAAAGCCAAATTGTAACCATTGGGTTCCAGCATGTGCGAGGCTTCGAGCCAGACCCCCTGAACTTACAGAAGGATCTAACTCTCTGTCAGACTCATTTATCTCTGAACCATCATGTGTGTGACATTGAGTCAGACCCCCTGAACTTACAGAAGAGTTTGCCCTTTGCCAAAGATTCCTCCCTTAAAAAAAAAGCAGGAAGAGACTGAGCCACCTGAACTTACAGAACAACTCGGTCCCCTCGTTCAAAAACAAAGAAACTGAAAGAAATCACAAACAAATAAGGCGACCGAAGGTACCTAAACTTATAGAGCGCCTTGGGTCCCTGAAAACCACTCCCAATCAAGCTCTCACAAATCAGAGTAGTAAGAGCACCTAAACTTATAGAGTGTTCTGACCCTCCATGCAATTCACAGCACTGGATCTCCCCAAACTTATGGGGACTTTCCAGCCTCCAGAGCACTCAGGCTACCTAAACTTATAGAGGGGCCTGATTGCTTCATGTAAACCAAAATAAACAAAGCGCTGGGCTTCCCCAAACTTATGGGGATCTTCCAGCCTTAACGACCCAATCTAGCTACATACAAAACCACCTTCCTCCCAACCTTCCCCCAGATGCAATCCATTTTCTGAAACAAATCTGCTTTCATACAGTCAAAGAAAATGGAACTGAGATTGTGCATGCGTTCCTTTACTTAATCTAAATTCAAATCCTGAAAGTCAAACCAAAGTCAAAGTACAGGATTCACGCAATACACTCAGTCAAACCATAAAAACATATACAGCTAGGGGTTATAGTTGGGTTTATAGAAAGGGTCAAGGAATTACCACACAGTTCCCTGCCTCCAGGACTCCTCTTGAGTCCCGGCAGAGCTCCCGCAATCGGTGGGGCGAACCTCCCACAAAGGCCTTGGCGCGGATTACGGGTCGCAGTCCCGCCTGCTGCCTTCCTTTCAGAACCAAGGGACTAGACTTAGAAGAAAAAGGATAGAAAGAGGAAGTTTCAGATTCTCAGATCCAAGGAGGGGTGCACTCAGACTCGCAGGAGAGGGCCTTGATACCTTCACTCGCCTGAGGGCCCCGCAATGGCGGCCAGAATTGTAGCCGCTTGGCCAGTCGCCGCCCGACCACGAACTGTTGACTCCCCGGCGGCTTCCCAAAAACACAGCAGCGGCCTTTTTTAATAAGTCCAGACCCTCCACGGTCGTTCCTTCGCCTCTCTGCTAGTCGCTCGGCAGAATAGTCGTGTCTCAGCCAATAGGTAAGCATGTAATACCCCTCCTCCCTTCCATGCTACCTCATGTAACACTACGCGCAGCACATGACAAAAGGGACGATGCACAGCAACTCGTGGTAGTCTGCGCACAGTCAGCAACGAACCCCCCCCCCCAGCAACACAGCTTGAGCATACCACTCAGCTTACTCCATCGGCAGTGCTTCGCGGGTCAGACCGTATCTGGCCATGGCGTAGGGTACAAGTAGCAATCAAGATGTAACCGTTTCCTTCTTCTTCCGGTAAGCCTCCAAATCCTAACCACTTACTGGTCCAGGGAGTCACTCTGACGAACATCCACCATCACCGACCGGCAACACGGACATCCCGAGCCGGGCGGCCCCATACCAGGTAAGTTTCCTTCCGCCTCCCACTTTCCCGCAAGATTCGATTGATCGGGTGAACCAACCTGGATAACCGCTCCAGCTGCCATATACCCACAGGCCTGATCCCGGTCATAAAAAGTCGTCCGATTCATTTCCCGTTCACTTTCCCCTCAGTCCGCCCTTCCGTCATTCGCCCACCTCTATCCCTCTTCATGGCGGTCAGTGTAGGTCCTGACACTTCCACCCTGCCCAACTACCTCAAGCGGGCTCAGAGACCGAACCATAGATTAACGTCCGGTTCATCTAACATCACCGACTCTTCTTTCGAGGTAAGGCTTTTCTCTCCCTCTCTCTCCTTCAGTGAACTTCAGCTACCGGATGAGCCCGCACCGAGCAACAGGTAAGTCTCCAGCCTCCCCGCTTGCCTGCGACACTCCTATAGAAGTTACGGGCAAAAATCGAATGAACCTTCCGCCGGAACACGGATAGATTCATTCGTAGTTTCGAAATCGTTTTCCATACCGCTGTGTACACCTTCTTCTTACTAACTCTGATTCGACTAATTTCCTACCCGAACTGACTGTAGATCCGAATCCGCCTATCATTAAAACCTCTACTTCCGTTCGCCCCTGGCTCGTCACTCCGCCATCTCCATGAAACAATTTTCTTATTGACCTCTACTCCTACTGACTTATCACAAAAACCAAGTTCATGGCTAGACTCGCCCTGCCCCCAAACCTTGGGTTTGCATCTTTCCCCGCTCGATTCTGTCAAGAATTGGGCGGGATACCAATTCCCCCCTTCCCTCCATAGACATGGTCTTCATCTTTAGGCGCAGCCCCTACTTGTCGTGTGTCGAAACCTACCCACTAACTTCCAAAACTAACATCATAACTAGATTCGCTGACCCCCAAATCCCCTGTCTATCAAGAATCGAGCGCGCTACACATCCTCCCGTCCGCCATAGCCCTGCTCCCCGACGTTCTCCTCGTCGAACGCATCGGGGACGAACTCGGGTCCAGGTTCGTTCAGCCCCTTTTCTCCCCTCTGAGTATCGGTAGCGACGCGCCAAGCGCTAGCCCAGCCACCACGTAGGCTGGCAGTCGATATAGGACCGTGGGGTAGTTAGTCGTGGATTTGAGAACTCGACTGAAACTCCCCAGCCGAGTCGACCTCCCCGACGGCGGATGATACGGGAACGCGCCGCCTGCGCTCAACTGCCCTTCCTGCGCTGCCTCGCTGGGCTCTCACTCGCCCCGGTTGCACTCCCTGCTCCTCCAGTTTCGAGTGCACCTGGCGCCACCCACGTCCAGGGTAACCTGCTTCCTCACTTCGCCTTTACTCCCTAGCCGCCCGCCACTATCTGCCCCACTCGTAGCACTCTGCCCCGCCTTATGCCACTTTGCGCTCAGTCCCTCACCACCGGTACCACGGACTTCCCGACCCCCCTTTGCTTCCGTTCGGCTCCGGTCTGCAGCACCCGATCACACGGTCATGCGCTAGACGGTCCAACGAGTCAAGGGTTTTTCGGGGTGGGGGGCACCACCAAATGGTTCGACTAGTCCGTCGCCCCTATGATAGATTTAAATTTTTACTATCAGTTTAATCCTGTTTAAATGGGCATAGTCTGCCAACTCACGGGCCTCAACGGGCACGCTCACACTCAAACCTCTCACATCAAACCGCGGGGCGGCCAGTACCCCCGCAAGGGGCCCCACCGATGACATTCCTCCCTCGCCGTGGGTCAAAATACCCACCATCCCTCCAAAGCACCGTACGTTTGAGGTCCTCGACTGCCGTGGCGACTACTAAGTCCGACGTCACGTCGTCGGACCCTATAAAGTCAAGATAACCCAACAGTAAATAATAAAAAGGAAAACATAGATAAACGTTGCGCGCCCTACTGACCCATGACTCCGCGCACGCCTAGGCAGTGCACAGTTGCGCCTCACCATCAATACCCCATGCAGCTACGCGCGCCTCTCGCCCTAACAAGAACCCATGCTTTCGCTCTCTAGCACGCCGTCAGGCGGGCGACACTGCACTTGCGTGACTTGCAGAAAACACGCCAAAATACCCTTGTAAGGGTATTTGGTACGACAGCGTCATTAAGTATAATAAGAAATAAAAATTTATTTATAATTTATATTAGAGGAAAGACTGTGTTGTAAGGCATAATATTAACCAAGCAAAGACAATAACTTACATTTTACATTTTCATCGAGTAACATTGAAGAAAAGTTTCATTCATAACACAATGATGTAAGCGAATGTGGTTACCTTTATATACTATATAAAAAATCAAGTCAAATTTATACCCACATTATATATTAGGCAAGACTAAAATATGATGACGACGTTTATTGTGAAAGCATTGAAAGTTATGAAAAAAGTTAGAGATGTGTTTCTTCCAATTTTAAAAATGCAAGCTGAAAATGTGTTGAAAAGATAAATGAAAAAAAGTAAGTTACTTCGTTGTTACTTTTCGTATTAAGGAGTTAAAATGAGGTTTATGCTAGCCTGTTATACATACTATGATGTAAATCTATGTTTTGTTTGTTTCCAACTGAATTTTACAATAAAGATTGTCTTGTCTTATCATCTGTTCGCTTAAGGTTTGTGCTCGATAACATCAATACCTCTCTGTTCATATTGCTTATTATTTTCACTAAGGACAATCTCTTCTTGACTTGCTATCTCTTTAATATTTGCAGACCCATATACATCTTATCACGCCTTGTCAATAAGTTCATTCTACATTTTTACATTCCACTCTTCTAGAAGTTTAACTATGTGTTTGTGATTCTCCATATAACTTATCGCTTCTAATATTTATATCTTGCAATACTTCATCATGTGTAACTTTTGTTTTTTTTTTGTTATTGTTGGTTTTTTCTTCTCTTTAAATTTTTAATAATTGCTTTGTGCCAAATGTTACATGATACGTGCAAGTTTTAACTTTGATAATGTTTAATCATAAGAATCCTAGGCTACCAGAGTGGCCCGGGGTCACTTGCCCGGCCGAGCAAAAAACAATTAAATATATATATATATATTTTTATTTTTTTCTTAATTTGGTGCAGAATTTCGATGTGACCCTGAGGCAAAAGTTGTTCAGTTTATTTTTATGCATAACATAGTTTTTTTCCGGATTTTTTTGATTTTTTATTTTTTTTGCTTGGACCTTCCCTGGTCCTTGCACGGGCTGGCCACCGGGATCCGGGCGGCCCGGCCGGTAGCCTAGTAAGAATCAAAATATTACGGAAATTGTCATGTTACTCGCAAAAGTGACAATTCGTATATAAATAGTTGTTTTATCGGGGGTCCAAATCATCTTTTGTGATAATTTCTATGCGATTATTAAAATTTTGATACTTCGCAGAAAACCCCCAACCTTGTGTTATATGCAAGATTTTCATATTGCGCTCCTACATTGGCTTCTAGTTTTCTTCTTTAAAATCTTTGTTTTTTGGTATCATTAAAGTACCTTATCTTTTGATGTTATTGTCGCTTCTTGCAAAAACACATTGCAATTTAAGACTAAGCTGTTTTTTTGGGCGTCCGGGCACCCAACTTGTGCTCGAATACACGCTTGGGTGCCCGGTCGGGCATGACCCTCGGGCCGGTTAACAGGCAGCCTCAATGCACAAAAAAAAAAAAAAAAAAAAAAAAAAAAAAAACGTGAATAAAAATTTTGTGTAGAATTGCAATACAACTCATAATTCCTCACCAAATCGGAGATTAAAAAAAAAATAACAAAGCCACGTTAAAGGATTCCTCTTTACCCCCTTTAGCCCTTTTAAAAACAATTTATACCCTTTTTCCCCTTCATTGACAACCTACTCTCAAGAAATGAAAAGAGCCCGGATTTGGGGTCCTCTTGGAGAGTGCATAACGCCCGGGTACCCTGGGCGTCAGAACCCCCGGGTATCACGCCCAGGTGTCTGGCCGTGCATGAAAATTTTCTTAGCTTTAACATTATATGGTTAAAAAAAGTGAGAAAGTTAAGCAATATCATATTCTTAATTTTAATGTCAATTAATATTGTAATTACAATCTTTCAATTTAGAGGACAAATGTTTAAATAAAGAAACATGAGTTTCCTGTCTGGGACAACATGTAATAGTAATGGGGAGTCAGACATGATGGTGTTGGAATGAAATTTTTACAAGAATGCTTGTTAATAATTTTAGATGGTTGCACATAGAGGTAACGTCCATTCTGTTGAATGTGGTTCAGTGCGTGATGATGATACTATTCTATAGGTCGCACACGTATTATGTGTTAATCCAAACAAGTGATTTAGTAATAGATATGAAAAATAATAGGTGTTCGAGTCTGATTAAAGGGTGGACCACAATTATTGAACACAGTCAGACTAACCATATACCGATAACATATCAAGACATATCAAGAAACTAAGTCGAAATGTTCAACTTGTGTAGTGCGAGGGGTGCAGCTATAAGTATTTGACAACTAAACCTTAGTGTCAGTCCTATATGGATACTTTTTCTACCTATGAATACCATGTGGTTAATTGGTGCATATAGATGATGTTAATAAATAGGGCATGGGCTTGATGTTGATCCTTGACAACGACTTTCAAAATACATCGTACATGTGATTAAATGGTACACTCGTTTACTTTAGAAATTCATAAGTTTGAATACGAGAGATTGGGGTACACTGCTAGTCGTCACTCTTGGTATAATGGTTCAATCGAGTGTTTGGATCATGATGGCCCCAACGATCAACTTTTGGGTTCTCCTTAAAAACTCATTAAATTTACTATTTTAAGTGAAAGCAACATTTCCGATCAATTCTATGAATGGAGTACCATGACCAAATAAAGAATAGTCGTACATAATTAGGTAAAGAAAAAAACTTGGATTGGGACAAAGAAAAAAAAACGAATAAAATGGAAAATTAAAAAAAAGTTTGAAAAAAAAATTATATTGTTTCAACCAGGGTTGCCGGCGTTGAGGACTGACCGAATGCCCGAACCCGAACGCCTGAACGTTCGGCACCCCCTCTCGACTCGTTCGGCCGTTCGGCCGAACGCGGCAAAAAAAAAAAAAAAAAAAAAAAAAAAAATCCAAAACATCTGAAACAAATATATGTTATACAAAAAAATAAACTAGACAATATTTACCTCAACATTACATCAAAATTCTTTACCAAATTTGAAATAAAAATCAAATAATAGAAATAAATAATAATAATAAAAATAAAAAAAATAAAACGAGAATGAAATTATTGAGTGGGCGAGCACGTTTTTGACACCGCCATCTTTGGTGATTTTTCATTTTTTTTTGGCTGTTACAACTGCCATGAAAATTTTTATATGTGTATCTTACATAATGGAGAATATACAAAAAGAGTTTAAAAAAATAGTATTTTATTTCATGCCCCGAAATAAAAGAGAAACAAAAAGTGAAAAAAAAAAAGGAAAAATAAATTAGTGAGTGGGCTAGCAAGTTTTGACACCACCTTTTTTGCCGATTTTTTATTTTTTTTTGCTCAACAGAATGGCTTCAAAATGAAGCAGGAGATACCTTACATCACAAGGAACTCACAGAAAAGTTTTCAGAAACACAAAATAATATTTAGGTGTCAAAATATGTTTTTGCGGGGTCCGAACCCCTTCCCCTTCAGGTTCGGGCCCCGTACGGGAACCCGAACACCCGAACGTTCAGGGGTCCGTTTGGGGGCTTCCGTACGTTCGGCCTGGCAACCCTGGTCTCAACTTCATTTCGTGGAAAAAATATGATTGCATTGTCCCGATGAAATAAAAATAAGAAGGTTGCAGTATTTGGCAAAAATATTATTTTTTGATAATTTTGTACTATCTGTAATGTGGTGTGAGTAAGTTGACCTCAAGGTATACTGCAACGTATAAACAAATCAAAGGTTTGCTTTCTCATTACCTACGAAAGGAATCCATTTACCCTTAAGGTTTTCACCAGCATGATTTGCGACCACATTTTTCAAAAAATGTATCAAGATAGTCTAAGACTGTTTAATCCTATAATGCAAACCCAATGCTTAGCTTTGTTTGCGAAGTGTTAAAACTAGTTCAACAAAGCATTTTATTACTGAAAGATGGGGAACAATTGATATGACAAATTTTGCACAGAGATGGCTGTTTTCCACAAACCACAAGGATATAGGTACTTTATATCTAATCTTTGGTGCAATTGCTGGAGTAATGGGCATATGCTTCTATGTACTAATTCGCATGGAATTAGCACAGCCAGGAAATCAAATTCATGGTGGAAATCATCAAGACTTCCTACTACTATAGTCAAACAATTGAGTGTTGAATATTGAAAATGATATAGCAATTGTAAAACAGGAAAACTCAACAGAATAGCCATGATTTTGAGTAACCAGTGACTTAGTAATTGTGAAATTAAAATATTTTGTAAACCAGCGGATGGTCCACTTAAACAATACAATTCGAGTGTACCATCTTCAAAATCATTCTGAAAAAAGTAATCCAAAAATGAATTTGACCTAAGTAAAGTTGTTTGGAATGCAATTTTTTTTTTTTTTTTGTAATACTTTTATCATAAGCAAATGCAAATTATCGATTGTGTGTGAAAAAATAATATGTTTGGATATATATATATATATATATATATATATATATATTAGGCTAATTCTTTAAGCCGATCCAATTCAATTACCTGTCAATCTTCTTTTTTTGCAGTATTGTTTCCATGATATTAGGAGCATTAGCCGCAATGGCTAAAAACGAAGTCAAAAAACTTTTTAGATCTTTTTTATTGTCAATATAGTATTATGGGGAACCCCGTAGCACTCACGCACCTTCCTGGGGAAGCTTGGCGCCCACCACCTAGAGATATGTCGTTGGTTCCCTCGAGTGGCATTGAGCAGAGACTGCCGATGTTCATAGGGGGGGGGGGACCGGAGGGGAGGCACAGTGACTAGCCCATCGAAGAAGCTCGGTCCTGATGCTACCGGCTGACCCCTCGCCGATATCGCCCACCTGCTGATGGGCGCAACTCTCGCATGTTCCCTCGTTGGATAAATATTTTGATAGCTAAGCTACTACTTATTTTATTAGGAAAGTTTCTCGAAAGTATGCGCATGAAAGGGGACTGATGGAGGAATCGACAAGGCGTTTACAGTGGGAAAAGTTGAAAAGGGTAGCGTAGTACATTAAGGGGAAGGTGAAGATATCAAAAGGTAACCCGGAGGCTTAAGCGTATCAGTATGGGACAACGTTTTTGTATTTGTGGGAAAGTTGGCAACGCTGCGGGTAGGGATTGAGGTTACAGTATAAGGAGATCGATATAGAGAAAAGGGTTGTACGTCCAAGGTATACAAAGACGGATAGTTACGGAGGAAGATTCTTGATTAGGTTGGGGGATCCAAGGGAGGGGGATGAGACATTAAGAGATGGTTATATGTTTCGTTCGATGAGAGGGAGTGAATCATTAAGTGGAAGGGGGTTTAACAAGCGAATAGAGAAGTGCTTTCAGTTTATGAAGGGGAAAGTGAACATAGCTTTCTTATATGTGGGATGTAAGTCAAGATTGAAGAAGGGTAGAGTTTGGAATAAATGATGCGGCAGGGAACGTAGAGGAATATAGGTACATTCATGCATCACGGGTATGTGATGAAGCGAGGTTGGAAACGAACAAGAGGGGGAAAAGGTGAAAATTAACTAAGGGTGGAGGAAAATAGCAATGAGGCGCAAGAGGGCGGGGTTGGAGGTGAAGGGGAAGACTTTGGGATTGGGGAAGCAGGATTATTTGGATTGGGGGATGGTGAAGTGTTCGAGGATTTTTAGTGAGAGGGTCCTTACGGAACATGTGATTCTTGTGGAGGACGGTAGTATAAGGAGATAGTGTGACGGGGCGTTGATGAGTTTTGAGAGCACGGGATGCAAAAGAGGTGTGGGGGGAAGAGTCATTGGTAGGGGTGTGAAGGGAGCAGGTTTCAACTCAAGGAAAGGGTGTCGAGTTGAGAGGCTTTGGTAGACGATGATTTGGAGATGAAGTTGGGGCAGACATGGTGGTAGTAAGTGAAGAGGTCGATTGCATGTACTTCTATTTGAGCGAAGGTTTCAATTTTAAGGTGTGACGCAAAACCCCAGTTCGTATCGTCCTCTATCTTCGAGATGGCAGTAGTTAATGAATTGAGAGAGCGGGGAATCCAAACAAGGTTGAGGAGTGCACTCATTGGGGATAAGGATGGAGGCGATTTTTACAAAGTCAGAGGTTGAAGGATGGTTCGAAGGTCCTCATGTGAAAGATGAGGGCACAAACAAATTGGATATCAGAGCGAAGTCTGATGGAGGCGGAAAAAAGCAAATGGGGATAGGTTGAAGCAAAAAAGGATAAGGTTTTGCAAATTGCAAAAATTTCTCTGTGAGTTGATGAAGATGATACAAGGTAGAGGGTGATTGGGTTTTCATGAGGTAGTTAGATTACAACAACGATCTGGTGAGAGAAGGCGTTGGTGAAGATAGTGAGTGAGGTTGGCCTTGTTGTCCATAACCTTCGTGAAAGTTGAGGAAGGTGAAAAACTCACCATAAGAGATCGTGGATGAGATTGTTGGTAATACAATTTGGGGAATCCTTGTTGAAGGGATTGATTTCATCATAGAGGGACGCTGGGTAGCACGCCGTACGCGTACGCGTACGGACCCAAAATCGCGCGTACGCGTACGTAAAAAAAAAAAAAAAAAAAAAAGTCCAAAACCTCTGAAAAAAAAGTATGTTGTGCAGAATAATGATACAAACAACATTTACCTGGGAGTCATACCCGAATTCCCAACCAATCTTTATTTAAAAATACAAAACCTTAAAGAAAACTTTAAAATAATAATAATAATAATAAACTATTTTAAAATAGTTTTTTAATTATTATGATAATTTTTTTTGTTTTTTTTTTTTAATTTCTTACTCAAGTTAGATTGGGAATTCGGGGATGACTCCCAGGCAAAATTTGTTTGTATCATGCTTCTGCATAACGTGTATTTGTTACAGAAATTTGTTTTTATTTTTTCTGTTTTTTTCCTAATTTTTAAATTTTTTTATTTCAATTTATTTGTGTTTTGTGTCTTTGATTTTTCACTCGAGTTATGTACGGAATTTGGGGATGAGACTCTGGCAAAAGTTGTTTGAAATATCATTTTCCATAACATAATTGTTTTTCAGATTTTTTCGATGAGTGTTTTTTTTTTTTTTTTTTTACGTATTCCCACGTACGGGAGTACGTGTACGCGCGTACGTGTCGCATACAGGAATACGTGTATGCGCGTACGCGCAACCCGCGTACATGTACGCCGTGCAACACAGAAGGGACGAAAGGAAAAGATGAGTTGGCATGAAAGCTTTGGAGAGAGGAGTGAGCTTTCCTGCTAACTTGATGAGTCTTGCTTAAAATGTTGTTAAGAGAAGACGAGCGGATGAGAGTTATTAGTTTTTTAGCTTTGTCATAAAAAAATTACGCGCTTGTCGTGAAAATCAAGTATGAAGCCGAGGAAATGAATTTGTTGAGAAGGTATGCAAGAGCATTTGTGGAGGCTGAGGATAAAAGCTCATAAAACAGAGGTTGTGAAAAAGTGCAATATAGTTCAAAGTTTGTCATTATAAGATAAGGAGGTTCGAATTAGCGAGTGTGGAGTCGTCAGTATGGGGGGCGATAAAAATGTTGCGGCAACATAGTCCAACCATTTTATTTTTTTTATAGTGGCCTCAGTTTTGGCGCCGCCTACTCCAATTGCTAATCAACCAACATGTTCATACCCTGCTGATCGTTTCCAATAAGGTTAATTTACTTCATTGCCTCAATGTTGCTTAGATAAAAAGTCAAGCGGTTCCGCACGAAATCAGCCATGTACTTTATTCTATTTAACTACGTCGCTATGATAAACGTCAATAACTGACCCCTCTCTCATCCTCTCACCGACAAAATTGAAATGTACTAGAATCTAGTATTTTATGCCCCGTCGTCGTCTACATTTTACTACTATTCCTTACATGATTGACTTTGTCCCCTCACGCATCTTTGCCAAAATTTTCAAAATTCGACAGTTCAAAACAATAAGACACCTTTGTTCACACAACGGTTCAAAAAAAAAAAAAAAAAAGGCAAAAGGAAGAGGGGGAGAGAAATTGGATAAGGAGTAAACCCATAATTCTTCCTGTTGCTCACTGTTTTTTTAAATCGGCCATGTTTACCACTGATAATGATCATCAAAGCCACAATAGGTCGCGAATCCGATTTGAGTTCCTTACATAAAAATAAAGGGGGGGGGGGGGGGGGAAATAAAATAACCCCCGTTGACCAACCTCCGATGCATGACTTTCATACCCCTTAAATGATAAATCTATAAACTAAGCTATCATGACCTCTTTCTGTGGTAAAATACTAGTTTATAGATTTGAGGTTCTGAGCAATTGGAGGTTGACCAAAATACTAGTTTATAGATTTATCATTTAAGGGGTATGAAAGTCATGCATCGGAGGTTGGTCAACGGGGGTTATTTTACTTAAGGGGTATGAAAGCCCAATTGCTCAGAACCTCAAATACTAGTAAAATTCTTCCTGTTATTTGATTTAAGGGGTATGAAACGAATTGAGTCCCCCCTTAAGGGGTATGAAAGTTCAATTGCTCAGAACCTCAAGTATTTGATTTAAGGGGTATGAAAGTCCAATTGCTCAGAACAATTCGACTGCTCAGAACCTAAAAAAAAAAAAAAAACGGGGGGGGGGGGGGGGGACTCAATATAGCAAAAAATAAAAATAAAAATTTACCAGTATTTTGGTCACTTGCAGGTGAAGCAAATCACATACTAATTTGTTAACATAATTTTTAAGATACTAGTTTTTCTCATGTTGCTCTCCCCAACTATTTTTTTCAATTGTTCATACAAACCGCTTTCTTATAATATTTTTTTCAATTATAAATGTTTTTTTGTTAATCTTTATCTTTCTAGTAACTTGCATGGCAATTTCCCTCTTTTTACGCTTCTTAATTTTTCCACGTTTATTATCCTTCCTAGACCTTATCGATTAAGTGATCTACAAGCAAGGATCGAAATCAGCGGAGACATGTCATCCAAAGCGTACTCCAACTCGAGTTTTCCTTCCGTTTTATGATTTTCAACTTGTCAATTTTTTTTTTTTAAATAAGTATCACCTGGAAACTTACCTCCTAATTGTTTTACCATTCATGAGAATAAGCAAAACTCCACCTAAGCGTTATCCTCTGACCAAGAATTTTTCCTTCCCCTCACCTCACTCCTATTATGTCTTAAACTTTGATGCAACTTACCCCGAAACTTTGACTGTATACAAAAAAAAAAAAAAAAAAAAAAAATTAAAGCTAGGCTACCAGCCGGGCCGCCCGGGTCCCGGGTGGCCAGCCCGTGCCAGGATTAGGTAAGGTCCCAGCAAAAAAATAAAAAAATAAAAAAATCCAAAGATTCTGAAAAAAAAACTCTGTTACGCAGAAAAATAAACTGAACAACTTTTGCCTCAGTATCACATCGAAATTCTTCACCAAATTCAAAATAAAAATTAAAATTTAAAAATATTTTATTTATTTTTATTATTTTTATTATTTTTATTATTTTGGCCCGGCCGGGTAAGTGACCCCGGGCCACTCTGGTAGCCTAGATTCAAAGAGCAAAACTTCCTTCCACCCTTCAATACAGATCAGTATCAAGTGACCAAAACCACTAAGAAGCTGAATATTAAAACTCATTTTCCTCACATCACCCCTCCTTCTCACAAAATATTTGATCAAATAGCTACAATAATCAGTAGGGAAGCATCAATAATTATGTGGAATGCTCTGACAAATCACTCATTTAAGAAAACGAACAAGTGAAAAAAATAATTGAGATTCATTTTATATGCATGTCAACCACCACATTGCTAGACTTGCTTGAAAATGAGCAAACCCCACTTAAGAATTTATTTCCTAGACAAGAATCTCTCTTACTTATAGAGTCACTTAAACCACCAGTACCTGGCCCAACTATTGAGTCGGAGCCTCGACCGACCGGTATGCCGATCCGTGCCAAGGCTCGGACTACCAGGCGCAGGCATCCCGAACGT
>BFEA01000111.1:1735095-1749988 GCA_003427395.1 Chara braunii | reverse complement strand
GAGAGAGAGAGAGAGAGAGAGAGAGAGAGAGAGAGAGAGAGAGAGAGAGAGAGAGAGAGAGAGAGGGGCGGCGACCTGCACGGAGGGTCGCGGCGAATTCGCCGCCCTCTCTCTCTCTCGTTTCGAGAAACAAAACGGGAATGGATCTTCCCTCGATAGCGGGAAGATGCATTCCCATTTTGTTTTTTGAAACGAGACTCTCTCTCTCTCTCTCTCTCTCTCTCTCTCTCTCTCTCTCTCTCTCTCTCTCTCTCTCGTTTCGAAAAACGAAACGGGAATGCATCTTCCCGGGGATAGCGGTGTCGGATGGTATCCTAACCCCACCGAGCCGTTTCCTTCCTGTCACTCTCTCCGACCCTTCTGACCTATCTTTCAGGGCTCCCTCCCCTTTTCTCCCTTCTTTACTGGACCCTACCGGTCACGCCCGCTGGGCTGAACTAAGGAGGAAGACGCGCAAAGCCGGATCTTTTGCCGGGTGAGGTTCGAGGGGTTCCAAACCCCGGTCCGGGCTGCACGCGACGCACAATCCCAAAAAAATTAAAGAGGAGGAGGACCCAGGACTCAGGCACTCGCCGAGTGCTCCATTCGAAACCCACAGAAAGGAGAGAGCTGGTGAACTCACTTTTTCACAAAGTGCCCTTAAATGGCTGCACACATAGCGAGAAACCCGACTTCAAAAGAGCTAAGGATGCGGTCACTTCGCTGAGCCCCGAACGTTGAACCCGGTCGTGAGCGTAACACTGGTTCCGAAAACAAAGCGAACTTGGAATGGATCTGGGCCCGATAGATTGGGGAGTAACACTGATTCCGAAAAAGGGAAGGAAGTAAAAAGACTCAGAACCTGGTCGCACACAAAGTACTCACAGAACACGGATTTAGAAAATTGGAAGAGCAAGCAAGGCTCAGAGGCTGGTCATGCTCCGAGTTCTCACGGGGCTCCAAGATCGGCCCGCGTACATGACTCGAAAAAACCTAAGAGACTAGAGATGCTCGGGGCCTGGCCACTCGCTGGATACTCACCGTGCTTCCAACCTGGTCGCGCACGTGGCTCGGATTTAGTAAACAAAGGAAAAGTGAAAAGCTCCGAGCTTGGTCTCTAGTAGAGCTCCCGCACGCGTAGCACCGATTTCGCACAAAGCCCGACCCCACGAGGAGTACTTACAGAACTTGGAACCATGTCTCGACCAGCACCGATAGCACCGATTCAGTTAATGAGGGATAGTTGAGTGGGCTCGGAGACGGGTTATACGTAGGGTACTTACAAAACTTGGAACCAGGTCGCAACCTTAGTATTGTCTCAGAAATAAAAAAAACAGCAATACGAGAAATAGCACCCGAAAATCCCCACCCAGAACCTCTGAGGGAGACCGACAAACTTCGCCACGCCGAGAACCATAACCACTGGGAGTGAACAGTACCATTAACAGCCCCGCATCCCCACTGTAATAACCATGCGGGGAACAGTGATCAAGGCGGAACCGATACCAGACTTCACCGAACCGAATCGAACAAGAATTCTCCTTCAGCATCAAGAACATACGACGACCACCTCTTTCTACAGGCATGCGTGGAATGACGATACCAATTGATCGAAACCAAACCGAGCCGAGCGAGATCCGTGGCTGAAGACCGTTTGGACCAAACCTCTACGCGGAGCCATTTAAAGCAGACCCAACGTCGAATCTGAATCTCGAATCAAAAAATAAAAAGCGCAAACATCAGTATCCAGAAGAGTCGACTGATCGATCAGGGATTCACAGGGCGATTTACCACACCACGGACTCCGTTCAGTAAGCTTGCTTACGTAGCCCCCCCCCCCCCCYCSAAGTATTACTATAGAAGCAAGACGAGCTGGGACGGTCCAACGATATCGATGCTGTCTCTTATACACATCTAGATGTGTATAAGAGATAAGCTTGCTTACGTAGCCCCCCCCCCCCCCTCGAAGTATTACTATAGAAGCAAGACGAGCTGGGACGGTCCAACGATATCGATGTTGGTTGGACTAAGGGGGGCTAGCAAGGCTCCTCGGCAGGGCCCCCGCAGGCTCTCACCGAATGTCGAATCTGGTCACGCACGCAGCTCTGATACCGAAATTGAAAGGAACAGGAAAGGCTCAAAGCCTAGTCCCATGCGGAGCACCCGCTCGCAATCGTATCACTGATTCTGGAAGCGAGCGAAGCAAGAAAGGCTCTGATGTCAGTCATTCGTAGAGCTTTCGCAGGACGTCAAACCTGGTCGCGTTGTTGGGGCAAATACCCTGACAAGGGTATTTGCCGGGGTTTTCCAATGCCAGACACTGTCTGATCTTTTCATTGAATTGAAGGACTTGATGAGACTGACGTTTGCTAACCGTTTATTCAGACCTGACCTATGACTAAGAGACCTAAACTTTTTTTAGAACCTGACGTCGTCGACGCTAGATGGCATCAACGTCCGTGCAGGATGGCGGGGGTCGGCACTATCTTCCACGGGTTTCGACGAGGCCGTAGTAGTGTAAGGTCGTGGGAGAACTAAAGTTAAACCTAGTCTACTTATAGGTCGCGCGACTGTTAAGCTGCGCGATTCAGAGCCTATGTGGGCTAAAAAGAGGGTTGCGTCAGGGTATAGGGCCACGGCGCAGAACGAATAGGAAGGTTTGTTTTTATTTCTTAAGGCCGCGGGGTTTGACTTCGAACTTGGAGGCCGAAAGGCTAATGCCGGGGCCTACCCGGCATCGACGTCCAATCAAGCCAACGGTCACGCGGCTAACCGGTATATGGCTAGGCCACAGGCAGGTAATGCGTGCAAGGCTACAGGCGGGAAGGAAGGTGAAGGCTGGGCTCTTCATATAGAAGAGCAGCTCCTATCACTCTCGTGATAGGAGCTAGCCCAGTAGGTACTACATCAGATTGTCACCCTGCAGAGGCAGGGATCGAACTCGAAAAACCTGCCTACTGGGCGCAACTCCTTTTGAAGCTGCATTTTGAATAGCGCGGTCAATCCCGACCGCACGATTGATCAGATCACATGGCCGAGATTGGCCACACACAGTTCATCATGGCCCCTGCGCAAGGATGACACGCATAAATCGAGAAATGGTCCAATTTTGTTTTTGATTCCCCAAAGGGAATCGAACTCAGATCTGTATATCGACGAGATCCCTGCCGTTGGCTTAAGCCAACGGCTTCAATAAGGCTGCGCCAGATGACGCCCAGGGAAGGAGGGTTGAGGACTGTAGTCCTCAGCAGGTTTCGGAGGGCGCCCGTTTTCAACGGGCAGCCGTTTCATCCCAGGTAAGGTGATTTCTTTTTTTTTGTTTTTCTAGATTCTTAAATTTTAGATTTTTCTTAGATTTAGTTTATATTTTTTCTTTTTTTCTTTTCGTCTTCTTTTTTTTCGTTGGAACAGCCATTCGTCTCGAACGAACGGGGGGGATGGAACTGCGCCAGACTGTTTCGTCGGGCTTTCACCGACTCATCAGGAGGTGGCCCCTCGACAACCAGCTTCTGCGCCTGAATAGGGCGCCTATAACGTCCAGAGAGAGAGAGAGAGGGAGAGAGAGAGAGAGAGAGAGAAAGAGAGAGAGAGAGAGAGAGAGAGAGAGAGAGAGAAAGAGAGAGAGAGAAGGGGGATGACTGTGCTAAGCCATTTCGTCGGGATTCCACCGACTCATCAGGGGGTTGAACCCCGACGACCCATCTGAGGATGAGCAAAATCGAATGAATCTACCCCAGATCGTGGGGGTGTGCAGATGCCCGCCTTCAGGGCGTTGGCACACATTGCAAGTAAGTTTTTTTTTTTTTTTAATTTTGTTGCTTTTCTTTTTTAAGCCCCCTTTGTTTTCTCCCTTCCCGTTCGTAGCGGTTGAGGCTTGACCAAACAGGGAAAACGAAGGGGGCTGAAAACGAACAAACTGAAAACTGTAAAAGAAAAAAAAAAAAAAAAAAAAGGGAAAGCAAAACGAGGTAACTTACCTCGTGGCTGGAAAGGAACAGCCTTTCCAGGCTGTGTGGGAGTGGGACCAGCTCCCCACCTAGGAAAGCCACGAATATTCGTGGCCGCGAGATCTAGGATCTCGCAGCCCACAACGTGCGCGTGGGATGGGGCTTTGGGAGCTGGCTGGAGATATGATGGGAGGGGGAGGACCTACCTCTCCCGACCTGACAACTGTCCTCCCCGTTTTCAGGGGAGGGCAGAGGTAGAAGGGAGAAAAGAGAAAAGAAAAAGCCACGGCCACGAATGTGGCTGCGGCCATGATCAGGTACAAGCCAAACTGGCCTGAATGTGATTCAGGCCAGAGGCTGGGAGTTGAACAGGTGGTGAGGGGAACTTGGCTGGAAACAACCATTTTCCCACTGAACCTGCACTCAGTGTGGGGCTGGTTGCAAGGAAAAGGGATAAAAAAAGGGGGGAGCTGAGTACAACTGCCACCCTAAGTTTGTGGCTGAGGTGAGACAACCTCAGTCTGTTGATCTGACTCAGATCGACGGCCCCAGGCAAGTGACGAATTTTGCCTGGGGGCAGCTGAGGCTGTTGCTGCCCTCCTCAGCCACTACAAAAGAGGCAGTTGTCCCCCCGCTGCCTCACACTTACCTCCAGTTGCTAGTGTGTGACAACACACTTGCCTCATTGCTGGAGTGCTGAAGGGGAGGCAGGAGTGTTGCTGGCGAAGTTGGAGGACAGCAAAGGAGCGTCGGACAAGGAGGAGGACAGCCATAGCCAAGGCAGGGAGTACTATGCTCCCCTCCCTTTTGGCTGACGCTGGTCCAACGGGACAGAACCAAGGACGCTGCGGGACTACGGCGGCGACTCCGGTTTTTACGGCGGTGGTATGGAAGTGCTGCCGAAATTCTGCGGCAGCGACGCGGGTTTTTACTGCGACGGTATGGAAGTGCTGCCAAAATTCTGCAGCGGCAACACGGACTTTTACGACAGTGGTGCGGAAGCGCTGCCCGATTTTTGTGGCGGCGACACTGACCTTTTCAACGGTGGTGCGAAAGCGCTGCCTGAATTTTGCGGCGGTGGTTCTGGCTTTTTCAGCGGTGGTGCGGAATCACTGCCCGATTTTTGCGGTGGTGGTTCTGGCTTTTTCGGCGGTGCTGTGGAAGCGTTGCCGAATTTTTGCGGTGGTGGTTCTGTTTTTTTTTAACGGCGGTGGTGCAGAAGCGCTGCCGGATTTTTGTGGCGGCAACTCCTGTTTTAACGGCGGTAGTGTGGAAGTGCTACCAGATTTTTTTTACAGCGTCAGTATCGGATTCTTACAGTGACGCACTAGTAACGACAATATTTTTGCAGTAAGTGGAGGTGGGACGTTGACACAGAGGAGGTGTGTCAAGCGGTGTTTTACTTTGAAGTAACGAGAGTGTGGCGCCGCAGAGACGCTGTGGCTTTGAAGCCAAGTGGCGGTAACAGGGTAACATCGCCTGAACATTGGGAAGTGATTGAGTGCTGAGAGGGCGCTCTGGCAGGCGGTCGTCACAAGATAGTAGTGTTGATCACTTTGGTGATGACTGAGTATGACAACCTTCTCGTCAGGAGAGCGACAAATTTATACGGTCTTCTTGAGTGTACCGTTCAAACTTCACTCAAGGTTAGTTAACCTGATTCATTTCCCTTCACACCTGTGTGAACCCACACTTTGCTTGACCTTGTCATTTGAATGTTCAAAAGAAAAGGCAGAAGAAAGTTGTGTGAGTCATGCATGTGAATGGAGTGGTCTGACTCGAGTATGGGATTGTAATATTTTCCTTTGAATTTGTTTTCTTTGCATGTTGTGCAGGTAGGTAGAAGGGTGTCTGTTATGGAGATTGACTTTGCTTGTTGGAGAAAAGGAAAATGATTGTCTCCTTCCTACCTTTCACCTGCCTGCTTGTCAAAAAGAACTTGTTGTTTTAGAAAAAATATTGTTCAACGTATGTCGTAGAATGAATTCTACTGAACTAAAGCAGATAAGGTTAACGGATTGAGCTTTTTCCCAAGGATTGACACAATCTATCCCGAACGACCTTATCGACCTGTATCTGTCTAAATGATTCTCATTTTTTTTATCTCTTCTGATTTCTTTTCATCTAAGTTACCCCGGGACTTAGGAAAAATAAATAAATATATGAAAGCTACTTGCGGTGGATGCATCCACTGTCTCTAGGAAGCATCTGGGGCGGGGGTTCGTTGCTTCAGGAGCCGACCCTGTTATCGACCCAGAGTGGACCGTTCTACGGGGGGGTACCTGCCGATTCGGTGGAGACGGCCCGACTTCTGAGATCTGAGCTTTGTGCTCGGACGAGGAGGAGGAGTATCCCAGACCACTTCCTAGAGGAAGAGGCATGCTTCACGTCAAGCAATGCCCCTGATCAAGATTCATGCACAAGCGGTTTGTCATCCAAAAAGATTGGAAATGAACGAAGACAGATATGCTCGTCGAACTTTAGATCGGCGATAGGATGGAACAAATGACTTTGGCAACGCATCTCATCAAGTCAAAACTCAGGTTGTCCAACTACGATGTTGGCAACACCAATGTTATGTTCAATTAGCCAACTTTTTCGTTGACAGTTGTTTTGATTGTTTTGTGGTATTCGACCTGAGGTGGAGGAATAATTTTTTTTTGTTATTGGATGTATGAGACGATGATTTGTATTTTTTTATTTAAGTTATCTTTTCATACTGGGAATATTTATTCATGTCAGCAACAGTCGATTCCTTGGCGTTAATTATATGTATGGTTGTCGTAACTTTCGTTTGACTTTATGTTTAAGGGACTAGGATTAATGAAAGGTTTCACGTTTGGTTGAGACAGTCCTAGTCGACCGACGTCCGCTTCGTACCTAGGAGATCAGCGCCCTGGGGGACGAACGGCGTTGGGTCCACTTGGCGTTAACCAAGCGACTCCTATACTGCAGCGAAACGAGCAAACGCCCTCGACTGACCTACCTCTGCAATTGCATCTAAAAACTTTCGCATGTGAGTTAGTAGCTCGGTAGGGATACTCCCCTAAGGGTGGTGACAGCCCCTTAGGGAAGCAAGCTTATGCCCCGCGGAAACATGTCGTGTCGTAGGGGACCGCGGGATGTATAGTTGACGCACCCGGCTAGAGCGGCGAAGGAGCGATGCAACCACGCCCGTCTCGGCGGTTCGCGGAATGTTATGCGTCGTTCCCGAGTTGTCTCTTGAAGTTTGTTTTTTATTTTTACTCTTGCGTGACATGGCCGGGAGGGCCCTCGTTTTGCACGAGGGCCGACGTGCAGTATCCAGAAGAGTCGACTGATCAATCAGGGATTCACAGGGCGATTTACCACACCACAGACTTCGTTCAGTAAGCTTGCTTACGTAGCCCCCCCCCCCTCCCCCTCAAAATATTACTACAGAAGCAAGACGAGCTAGGACGCTCCAACGATATCGATGTTGGTTGGACTAAGGGGGGCTAGTAAGGCTCTTCGGCAGGGCCCCCGCAGGCTCTCGCCGAACGTCGAATCTGGTCACGCACGCAGCTCTGATACCGAAATTGAAAGGAACAGGAAAGGCTCAAAGCCTAGTCCCACGCGGAGCACCCAGTCGCAATCGTATCACTGATTCCGGAAGCGAGCGAAGCAAGAAAGACTCTGATGTCGTTTATTCGCAGAGCTTTCGCAGGATGTCAAACCTGGTCCCATACATAGAATCGCGGAGAGATCGCTCGCAGCCCTTAAGGTCGGGGAAGATATCTTTGACGCGCCGCCCTCTGCGGGATCACAGCCGACCTCTCTCTTCAGCCGCAGGTACTGAACTCCCTCCTTCGGTGCGCTCTTCAGTAAAGTGTCCAGTGTCGGGCGCATCTGTCCGGCACCGCACATGGCAGCGCGGGACCCTCTCGGCCGCGTCATGCAGGAGTTGGATCAACCTCGTCACGAACACACAAATGGAGCTTCCTTAGGCCGCTCCGGCCGAGTGCGTCAGCCATACCTCTCGCTAGCCCCTATGACAGGATAGGGCCTACGCGAGGCACAACTTACCTCCACCTTACGGGAGTTGTCACCTCCCTTCGGTGGGCGTATCCCCGCCGAGCTACCAGTACACAGTACGAAAGCTACTCGGTTCCAATCGCAGAGGTGGACCAGCCGAGGGCGTTTCTCGTTCGTTGTAGCATAGGGGGTACGTGCGGTAATACGCATATCGGACCCGCACGCGAACCGACATCTTGGNCCTTACGGGAGTTGTCACCTCCCTTCGGTGGGCGTATCCCCGCCGAGCTACCAGTCCACAGTACGAAAGCTACTCAGTTGCAATCGCAGAGGTGGACCAGCCGAGGGAGTTTCTCATTCGCTGTAGCATAGGGGGTACGTGCGGTAATACGCCTATCGGACCCGCACGCGAACCGACATCTTGGGGGGCTGAAGTCCCAATCGCGGCTCGTCGTCGGTCGACTAGGACGTATCCCACACACCACGCGCACACCACTTTACGAACACAAAAAAATAACACACACACACACACATCGAACAACGCGACAACACTCCTAGTCACTTAGTAGTGGTCCCATAACTTTCCACTGCGAAAATCGGATAGGCGTCGCCCGCGGGACTTAGTATAAAACTGCGTGGACGCAGGGCCTACTCATATCGACTAGCAATGCAAACGTACGCAAGCAGTCGCAATGATGGCGTACTATGTAGTTTCCATAATCAAGCGGTCCCTCATGGATCCGAGTACCACTTATGACACTCAGGTGTAAGACTCGAAGTGTTGTGAGGGTCTAATTCCTCACGACATTGCACGGCTGAAGGAATAGTCGTGCAGCCGCCGCGAGACCTCCGGCCTTTGGTCTGAGCGTCTCGGTAGGCAAGGCAAATAGGCTCTGCACGGGGGCAGATTCCTTCCCTGCAGAGTCTAGGGTTTGGGATGTTCTGGACAAGGACCTTGAATCCCGGCCAAGACCAACGTCCGACCATAAAAACCTCTAAGAAGCAAAGGACAAAAGGGGATCTCCCTTTTCTCTCAAGCCAGAATCTGGTTAACCCTTGCGCACGATCACAACAGCCGCGCGCATGCCCAAGGCGCATACAAATATGTACATACAAGGCTTACTTATATAGGACGATCACCTCTCACAGTTACAATGGGGCTTCTCTCAGCCATATATGTATGTAATCGCAGGCAGTCACAACCGGAAGCCGAACCACAATCATACCTGCAATCACATCAAAGATTCATCCAGAAGTCCACGCGCTACACGGGGTCAACTTCAACCATTCCTTGCACTCATACCCCTCGTTTTAGCCATACAAGCCTCACTCATGCAACTCTTAAATAAATACTCAGTACTTTTGTTGGATGACCATTCAATAAAGTCCGGGTGAAAACACAACGAAACAATTCAAATCACAAGGCTAAAGCCTTTAGGTTGAGTGACAGGAGTGAATTGGAGTTGAATCGTAAACCGACGAATCGGCAACCGACATGTTATCGAGGATAACAGAAGATGATCCTCGTAGGATCAAGCTGAAACTAGTCCAAGTCCTGAATCGAATGTCCAAGAAAGGCCTGTACCATAAGACAGATGAATACCCAAATTAAATCATCACCATATGGGGGATAAACCTCCATAGCACATCCTTACTCAAAGTCATCTGCCAACTAAGTCTAAGTCCACCTCTAAGCCAGTGCCCAAAGCAAAGGTAGACAGCGGCAGGATCTCCCCTATTAAGGGTGGATCGCCAGAGTTGCCACCTATCAATATATAATCTAACTCCTCTAAATCCAGAAAACTTCGGCAGCGCTTTCCGTAGGAAAATTACCTTTTCAGAATTTATATCAGCCCGAATATGAAAGCAGAAATAACCTTTGAGTTTCCAAAGCCCAATTTTGTCTAACTCCCTGAATTAGCAAAAATTTTGACAGCACTCCCTTTAGAAAAGGAGACTTTCCAGATTTTCACTAAGCCATATATGAACTTTAGACAGTTGAACTTTGGAAAACCAAAATTTGACTAACTCCTTGGATTCGTAGAACTTTCGGCAGCGCTTCCCGTAGAGAAAGTAGCTTACCAAAATTTATACAAGGCCAAGTATAATAAAAGATCTCAGAAAATGCGAGAATTGATCTAAGTAAAAAAAAACTTAGCTCAGAAAATGCAGGAATCGACTTAACTCCTATCGCTCTAGCACGAGGCTAACCTCTAAAGCAACTACCTGTCAAACTGAAACTCAGACCAAGTAGTAGCCTCACTCAGCCACATGCAATGCCAAACCACAAGGATAAGTACTCTCACCAGCCCCAAACCAACTTAGCAAACAACAGTTCGTGTCTTCTCAGTAAGTTACCCATTTATACCCAACTTACACAAGGCGTAAAGTCAAGTCGTCTAATCTTATGGAACCTGTCTGACTCAGCCATTGAGTATACACGAACAGGTTGCACAACTACTTCTCTCTTCCTTTTGGGCATATGACTAAGCCGTTCATCTTAGAACAAGACTCAAGCGCCCCGAATTGTTTAATTTCCAAATTATATATACCTCTCTGAGCTTGGTGTTCAAAAGTTGGGCATAGGACTGAGCCGTTCATCTTAGAACAAGGCCCAGCCTGCCCAGGGTTACCTTCAATTATACTCTTAGTTATACTCTCTTCATTCCATGATAAGCTATAGCCAGACCATCCAATCTTATGGAACCCATGCTTGGCTAGCCTGTTCATAAATGAAATAATATAAAATATAGTCAAAATTTAACCTTTTGGGTTCCAACATGTGCGAGGCATTGGGCCAGACCGTCCAATCTTATGGAACATACCTGGTCCTCTGCCAGGTTCGTTTCTCTCTGATCGCACTGTGTGCGGCATGAGCCCAAGGTCGTCCAATCTTATGAACATGCCCTGCCCTCAGCGAGAATTACTCCCTTAAAATGAAACAGAAATGGGTTGAGCCGTCCAATCTTATGGACTTGCTCAGACCTCCTCGACCAAAAGCAGAAGAAACAGAACAAAACTCCAACCAAACATGACAACCAAACCCTCCAATCTTGTGGTACAGATTCGGCCCCTGAAAAGTCAGCCACAGCCAAGCCCTCACCATTCAGAGCAATCAGACCGTCCTATCTTATGAAATTGGTCTGACTCTCCATGCAATTCAAAAATAAACACAGCGGTCAGGCCGTCCAATCTTATGGAACTGGTCTGACCCCATAGGACCCTGTCAGCCTCAGTCAAAACCACCTTTCACCCACCCTTCCCCCAGATGCAACCCTTTTTTTCTGAGCAAGTCTGCTTTCAGGCAATCAAAAACTGAAACTGAGATTCCTCACACATCCCTTTACTTAGTCTGAGTTGTGTCTCGTCAGTCAAACGAAAGTCAAAGTAGGGGTACATGCAGTACACTCCGTCAAGCATAACAAGGTGTACAGGTAGGGGTTATACCAAGGTATATGACGGGAAAGCAAAGATTACCTTTTTGTTCCCTGCCTCCAGAACTCCCCCTGAGTTCCGGCAGAGCTCCCGCAATCGGTGGGGCAAACCTCCCACAGAGACCTTGGCGCGGATTACGGGTTGCAATCCCGTCTGCCGCCTTCCTCTCAGAACAAACAAACTAGACTTAGAAGAAGAAGGGCAGAAAGAGGAAGTTTGAGTCGCTCAGATACAAGAAGGGTGCTCTCAAACTCGCGCGAGAGGGCCTTGTTACCTTGATACGCATGAGGGCCCCGCAATGGCGATGAACGTAATCAGCTTGATCAACCGGGAGTCAAACTGTTGAAACAACTTCCCTGACAAACTCCCACATCGCCTTGACATCTACTTCTTCAAGCCGCGACGACAACCCCCCTGGCAGCCTGGCCACCCCCTCATGCCTCATCTGAGCAGCTGCCCCACACACCGTTGAGCACCATAAAAAGAACCCCCTAGAGTACACAGAGGACCGGCATAACAAGCCTGCGCTCACAACAGCCACTCCTGCGGCAGGCACAATGCGCCCAGTGTCATCCAACAACCACAACAACTCCTAGCAAACACACAACCGCTGCAGACAAGAATGCAGTCGAAGCAGCCCACAACTCGCACAACAGTAACGCAACACCAAACGTCACAATAACCAGAGTGCTCAGTAACAGTCGCCGCAGTGGCCCTTATCCATAGGGAACAGTCAACGGCAGCTTGCACAGTCATACCAGTAACAAGCCTGCGGGTCAGCGGCTCACCGAGCAGCGGCTCAGCAACCCGCAGTTTGGAAACCCAACAACTTAACAACCCGCAGCTCGGCAACCTTGTAGCTCAGCGACCGCATGAGTAGAACCGATGGAACCCATGGCCCGCCCATGGGCGGGTACCCCGCCAACCTCCCTGACGTCTTAAGCCCAGCGCCGCAGCTCGATTTTCGGTCCACCCGGCATCCCTGGTTCTCTGCTGGCTACGAGGTAAGCCTCCGTCGGCTCTTCGCACCTCCCTCACTTTCTCTCTCTCTCTCTCTCACTCTCTCTCTCACCCACGTACCTCTGGCGCCTGCGACTGGGACATCGTGACATAGCTACTACCTCGGCTCATGCCACATTGCTACCTCGATCGTGCCTGTGGGCACCGGCGGGGGCTACTCCCATCGACATGACGAGCAGCGCGCCAGACAACAGGTAAGCCTCTATCCGCACGGTTGCCCTCTCCCCGCTATCTGTTCCAACGGGATTCACAAAAGTGAATGAATCTGTTTGCAAAAACGACTAGGTGCATCGAACTTTACTAACTCAATTCCTTCCTTTTCTCTTCCGGGCGCTTGCCGTAACTTCGCACGGCACTTTCCTCTACTAATCTCCCTCTACTCTAGTTCCTTTGCTATTCTAACACTTCTACTGAATTCGCAACGACCGAAAACCTCCAAACGACCTTTTAGCTCGCTCGATCCTATCGAGTATCGAGCGAGATCTTGACTCTCACCCCCGCCATGTCCCACCACCTCTACGCATTAAGTTTTTTATCTTACTCCTGTCTTACTAACCCAACGCTAAAGTTGACCTTACGAGTGGGTTCGCCCGGGGCAAAAACCCCGGGATCGCCCCTTTCCCCGACCAAAACGGCTTACGACCGAGCGAGATCGGTATCTCCCACCATCATTCCTCCTCCGAACGCACCTGGCCCACAACCCGTCTCGGTTCACCTGTCTCTTCCCCCTACTGCTTGTCTACTCCGACGGCTGTTGTCGTCCTGAACTGCGCAGCCCGACGTTCTCACTACCCTTGTCGGTCATCGCTCTACCTCGAAGCTCCGTTCCTCTATCCCGCAGCCACCTGCCCGTCCCGCTAGCGCAGCTCGCCGGTAGTGGCCGATCCTACAAACAGTCGGGCAACACTTAGAGCGGTACCACCCGCCTCAAAGGAATCTTCAAAGAAGTTATACTTTGGGCGGTTCGATTTGCCTTCCGCCCCTACTCCATCCTTTCTGCGCTCCAGCCCTCTGTGCATGCATCTAGCCCGTTTCGCCGTCCAAGTCCATTTACCGGCTTTTGCCACCCTGCCGGCCCCAGAATGCCCTTTTCCCAAATTCGTGTATGTCATCCTTATGCAAGGGCCGTGCTCATCTTCTCTATATCGTTCCAATTTTTACGGATGTCCCGAAGGACTTCCACCATGGCATTGCCCCACGACACCCCCAAAGGCCACACGGGCTCAGCCTTTCCCCTCCGCACACGTACCCGACCCGGATTCGTACCGGGTCCGCCTTGGTCTGCGTTTCAGCAGTTCAGGGGTGTACCCACTGAGCTAGGCTCTTGGGTGCCTGCCACACCCCCGGCACCGCCTCCCAGTCAAAACGGCATCGGGCGTGGCCCCGACATAGCTATGAAAGCAGTTCGTAATTGCACTCCAGGTGGCCCCGCAAGTACAACACACCCCCATGCGTTCCTACCGCAGTCTCGCGTCCCGCAAAGGGACCAAGAACAACACACACAAGGGAAATATTCAAAGTACCGTCGGGGAACCGCGGGGCAGCTGGCACCTCGCCAACCATGCGGATTGGGCCCGCCGCCTCGCCCGTAAGCAAAACCGAGGGGGACAGCCCAGCAGGGCCCTCAACCCCTCAGGTCTCGCTCCTCGCCGCTCCAATGCTGCAGCGCCGACGCCCGCTGGCCTCGATCCCCAAACCTCCGCCGTGTCAACCCAATATCATAACCCATAGGGCTAAGCCCTAGCCTGAGACCCACATCCGCGGAGAGTCATATGAAGCGGTGCGGCGCCTGCGCCCAGGCCAGGGAAATTGGCCTGAGCCTCTCCTCTGCCTACAACCGTGCGCACGGCCGCCCAGCGTCTGCGCCGTCTTACCAAGCTGTACCACGGCCGCCACTCGCGCCACCCCTCATACCAAGACCTACCGTAGTCACCCTATCATCGTCGAGGTCGTCCTCCGTACGCACGCTCGCCTCGATCAAACGTACCAATCAAAAGAAAATATCCCTAATTCCTGCTTAATCAAAAATAAATAAATATTAATAATATCGTTAAACAGAACGGCCGGTGTTCGCGCCGGCTTTATAATCAACAACAAAAAGAATCACGCGCGCCTTAAACTCGCGCGCCCACTCACTCTCAGCTTCTAGACATTCTAGTCAAACTTTCAGCCGATAGACTGCCACCACCCACGCAGTCTGCTAAAAAATTCCAACTCAACTTAATCTCTGTCACTTGCAAAAACCAGGGCGGATACCCTTGTAAGGGTATTCGCGCCGACACCGGGCTTCGCGAGAGGCTGCGAAACGCGTCCGACGCGGGCAGCCCTTTGACTCCCTTGCTCTCCCATCGTGCACGCCCAACTCTCTCTTCCTTCCTCCTTTTTTCGGCTCCCTCTAGTTCACTTTCTCTCCTCCGAATCCTCGCCCCGACACAGGTCGAGCTTCGTCTCGAGACGGGTGCCAACGCTCTTCCTTGGCGCCCTTCTCTCTCTCTCTCTCTCTCTCTCTCTCTCTCTCT
>BFEA01000111.1:1699797-1722651 GCA_003427395.1 Chara braunii | reverse complement strand
AAACACTGACCTGCTCTCAGTAGACGTCAACCATGACAGCAAATTTGAGCGCAACTTTATTTTCAGTGAACAGTGAAGGAGGCACCGTTTCAAACACTGTCTGATTTGTAGTATTCTAAGATATTAACCGTTATTAGCCTATTCATAGTGGGCAGCGCGAAAGGCAACAAGCCAAACGCGGCGCAGTTAGCAGCGAACAGCAAGAGTAACATAAAATCAAAGGAAACCCGGTTCGCCGAGTTCAGTAAACGAGCGAGCGACTCAGACTGGGCTCAATTCGATGTAAAAAAAGAACGGCAAGCTCATCCAAGTTTTTTTCCCGATTTCCAATGTCGCAGATATTCAAATAGAACAAACAACGCCTTTGCCCGAGCCACACCCTCTTCCCCAATCAGCACAGCTGTTCTGTCAGTACATCCCTTCACTTCCCCTCTTTTGTCCGCGCTCCCTTTCTCTTCCTCTCTCTCTTTTCAACTTACACATGCTCATGCGTTCTGTCTCTTCGTTGTCTCCCCCTTCTCTCACGCACCYACACTGTCTTTATCCCACAACCACATATTATGCCCGCACTGTCTCTCACTTTGTTTGCTCTCTGGTGAGCTCTTCCCTCTCTTGATCAGACTTACAGGTTCATCACATTATTCCAGGCAAGAATCCCGTACCTGCAGCCCTAAGTTTGACTCGTAATGGTTTATCCCGAAAAGCAATTACCGTATCCAGGGAGATTTTACGAGAGTTTACACAGAACTTGGCTCGAGAGCTCTGAAGGAAGAGCGATCACTACTCAGGGCTACCAGAAGGGATAAATGCAAGCTCGGAGGAAGCTCGCCTCACGCTCCTCAGGGAAGAAAACCCTCGACTGTGATAAAGCTCGTCCGTCAGTATCATAAGAGCCATTTAGAAAAGAAAGTCGTAAACTAACATTTAAATATCACACTAGGTGTTCGTCAAAACGAATCAATCCTAAATGCGCCCGAGGGACTAGTTCTGTTCTGAGTTGGAGCATGCGAGGCAATCATGTCCACGTCGATACAGCAAATTCAGCTTATTCATCGTTCATCTCACTAATTGTTCACACACGATGAGGGCTCGTTTGGCGCAACGTCGACGACGCAATCACGAGTGGTCAAAGCCATGTCTCGGATTTCCCTGAGTTGGTCGCCGCTTGGTGGTCCTTTCATCAGAATGCGGGATGTCATTTGACTTTCCTTTCGCGATGGTTCAACGGCAGATGCCACTTACCAGACTGTCTAGCTCACGAGAAACCCAAATCATATGTCACCTCCTTGTTCGGTTTAGTCCAGGGACTCATCAGAAAGAGATCTTCCAGCACTACCAGTAGGGTACTGTGTCGTCGCTGACTAGTGCGATCCGTCCATCATCCCGGAGTATCAGATGGAAATCAAACTTCGTGTCATCTTCCAACCCTTGCTTCGCTAGCGCGCTCGCCATCCTTCTCACTCTCACGCCCATACGCACTGGACATCCCCTTCTCCTGCTTTCTCACCCGCTCTCAGCATTCGCCCATTCTCTTCGACCTCTCACTCGCTGCAGCTTGCCTCCACATCTCCCCCAGCTTGTTGAACCCGCCTGAACCGAGCTCCGATAGAGAGTCGGAAACACCTTGTGGGCTACCCTCTCAAGTGGGCGCACGCACGCATGAGTGGCGTACACCTGGCACGTCCGTGGATACCTGTCCCTCCTGCCCGAAGCACTAACTTCTACTCTTGGACTGTGAACGCCTCCCTCGTTTCCCGATCTCATTCCGAGCGTATTCCGAACAGCAAGATAGAGAGCTGGACATGTCTTGCGCGACAGCTCTCATCACCCCTCTCGGCCACTGGCCCCGACCACTCCGCCCTGTCTGGAGCAGAGCACCAGCCGTCCGAACCGGTTTGCTGTGCGTTGACTTCTCCCGCTTCGGGCCATACTAGCGGGCGGGTACACCTTGCACACTGTCCCCAGCTCGTAACTACCTCGTGTCATCACACTCCCAGCTCGCCGTTGCGTTCCGTTGCAGCAGTGGACTGGGTACACTATGCATGTCCCCCGCTCGTAACTACCTCACGTCATCACACTCCCAGCTCCCCGCTGCATTCCGTTGCAGCAGTGGACTGGGTACACCTTGCATGTCCCCCGTTCCTCTTCGTTGTTCTTCCCTATATCCCCTTCAGTCGCGCGTAGGCCCCAACAGACCAGAGGTTTTTCGGAGAGCAAGTGCACAGGAAAAAAAAATTGATGTGCCACGGGAAAACCAATGGCACCGGTACCGCAAACCTGGCGTCCACAGTACCAAGCACCAGCTTAGAACCACTGGTGAGGTCAGCTCCAATTTGGGATCTGTTCTTAGAGCAATGGCACCATGGCACCGCATCTGCACCTTCGTCCTAGGGTAGACATTGCTAGGCCAGACCCAGTTCAATCGTATGAGTTGTACCACAACCCGCCATTCCAGTATCGTGGCCGAGTGGAACAAGCATACCACGAGCTCAGAGTTCGCAACTGGGATTTTTAGGAATACATGTACCTGACCTAACCACACCCTCTCTGAATGCTAACAACCCATACCCATTGTATACCTGGCCTGTCGGACCTTTACCCATCTCCACCTGCGAAAAAAAAAAAAAAAAGTACACCGAGACCTACCCTACCTGAACTTCATCAGCGTGTAACTGGCCATACCTACCCATGAACAATTTTTTTCAAAACCACCCATGGCCACCTGAACCCAAACCGTTTGTTAATCACCCATACCCTACCCTACCCAAGTTTTCTTTACCTGTACCCACCCGTACCTACCCATAATTGTATGCACCCACCCGTAACCACCTGTGCTCGTCATCGACCCTCCCCTAACCGCCCATAACCGCCCCTAACTGTCCCTAACGGCCCGTAATTGTCCCTTACCGCCCCTAATTGTCCCTAACCACTCCTACCTTTTTTTTTTTTCCCTTTTTTTTTTTAACCGCCCCTAACTGTTCCTAACTGTCCCTAACCGCCGCTAGTTGTCCTTAACCGTCGCCAACTGTTCCCAACCCCCTGGACATCATAGGATTCACATGGTAATTTTTATTATTACTAATATTATTATTTTATTTTACTGTTTTCGAGATATGGCAGTTGTTGCAGCTACTGCCACAACAGCAACAGTTGTTACATCTGGTCACTCTGATGCTCCTATGGATGCATCTGGTGCTACACAAGCCTATGCTTCCTGTATAGCATCTGCAAAAGCAACAACCCTCGGTCCGTCGCACACACTTTTTTTTTTTTTTTTTCATACTCACGAGACTCTCATCCTACCACCTCTCTCGATATATCTCCTGGCGCACCCCCACTCCTTTTCTATCTTACCTCATGCGAGGAACATCACTCTTTACTGGAGCAACCTGACCAGACAGCGGAAGTGGGCACTGACGCTGAATGGGCCCCCCCATTCAGCCCCAGTTGAGGCACTAGTGTACAAGCCTCGTTACACACACGTACACTCTCTCACACACACATGCACACACAACACACACAAAGATACACATAAATATTACATTCACAGGGTTACACACACATGAAAGTAGTCTGAAAATTAAAAAGAAAAACAAAGAAAAAAAAATGAAGAGATAAAATTCACCCTTATGAGAAAAAACGTTTGCTTAATGGGAAAGCGAGAAATTTGGAATATGAGAAAAGCGTCACACATGAGCAAAAATACAAAGTCTGCAAAGCTACAAGACTCACATCGGGTATACCACGGTTACCCGATGGGAACCTCTACCCGCCCGTACCCACCCCTTTTTTATTTTGGTCACCCGTACCTGCCCATACCCGTCTATTTTTTTTTTTATGGCCGCCCATACCCAATTTTTTTTTTTTAACCGGCGTACCCCTACCTGCCCCTACCCACCCATGATCTCCAAAAAGGACAACTGTGCCCGCCCTAACAACCACCACCTTTTGTTTGTGCCTGCCCATGCCCAACTCCCCCTTCGGAAGGCGTACCCATACCCACCCATAACCTGGCAGTTACAGTTGGGTACGGTCGGGTACGGGCAATGGTTAACCATTTGCGCTCTTTGCACGAGCTGTATCGATCAGCGCCACACCCATACTGAAGTTGGATCAATTCCGAGCCTGAGACATACCGCCCCAACCAGCAGTGAGCTTTATCACATCTAAGTCGAGTCAACAGCGATCCTGAATTAATCGTTCGGAGCTGCGGCGGACCGCACCGTGCTGACGCCGAACCCAAAACAAAGGGAGTCTGAAACAATTGTCCCGTATCACAGTGCGTTGTACCGTAGCGATACCTTCTATACTGAACCCGAAATATGTCGATGTCGAACCAACACCGGAGTGTCGGAGTTACGCAATGGTACCGAACCAATGCAACCATCACACCGTACCAAATCCGAGTCGTTACAGTCAATACAAAACCCGCTCGGTGCTGCATACCGTACCAGTTTCGGACCTGAAAAGGTTGAACCCCGCCAAACCCGGACCAATACCGGCCTGAGGCACATTAATAGCCGCAACGGTACCGAACCTGAAATAAACGGCCGTATTGGTGACAACCCTGAAATGTATTGCCCTAGTGGTTCCGAACCCGAACAAATGGCGTCGAAGTTGAAATAACTGTCGTAGCCGTCCCAGACCTGAAATAAACCGTCGTGATGATACCGAACCTGAAAATAAATCACCCTCATCCGCCTGACCCTGAAATAAGCTGATGTCGAACCCCCGTCGAGCCTGAAATATGTCAGCATCGAATCGCTCTGAATCTGAATAAATCGCCGTAGCAGCCCCAAGTCTGACAATAAATCACACTGATATGTCCGAACCTGAAACACACTGATACTGAGCTCTCGTCGAACCAAAAATATGTCTGGCACCGAACTAAAACCAGAACCTCTCCGAACCAGTGTCCGTACCGAGCCAAATACCATACCCATGTGTCTATCCTCGGACTGACTCAGTGGGTTCAGTAATCAGGTAGATCAAGAGAGCGACGCGGAAAATCTCGATCATCAGGGATTAGTAAAAAATGTTAGAGCTGAGAGGATTCGATCAAATCGGGGTTCTGAGCTAACGGTGGGTAATCCAAGCAAAATCAGGCCAGACATCATATAATCATCCGTTCCTGTCCGTTCCATCATTTTCAATCATTCTCCCATTTTCTTAACTCTATTGTCTGAATTAGTGTAACAATCGTAAGTTCACAAAAATTAAACTTCGAGGGGTTCTTAATTAAATAATTGAATTTTTTTTGTTTCTCTTTTCCTCTATCATGTTTAGTCTTTTTCTTCGTTTTTGATTTCATTGTCGGAACATAAAATAACGACAGATTCTCTACTATAAATAAATGTCGCAAAAAAATAAAAAAAATAAAGAATGATTTGTTTGTCTTTTCTCTCCCATTGTTCTTAATCGTCTTTCCCTTTTTTTTAATTTCGGTACCAAAATTGACAAAAATTTGAGGCGTCACTTCGGCCTCGATCGTGTGCTGCAAAAAGCGTTGCGGCGGGGTTAGTCCCCACGATGCCTCCTTGCGGCCGACCATTCCAAGTCTAGCCTCGGATCGGGCTGAAATGACAGTCCCTAGATGTGGCGGAAGCGGCTACCCATTCTGCCATCTTTGAGGGTTACTCGTAAGGTTCAGTGCGCCCAAAATCAGGGGTGCCCAAAGTTCCCCTAATTTTTGCTACCTGGTCAAACCAGAGTATCGTCAAAACACGGACTTATTCTTGAGCCTAAGTCCCAAAGTCGCAGATTTCAGGCGGTGCACTGCTTGTGGCCGCCTGACAGTTAGCCCGGACCACTTCTCGATGCCCCCGTCGAGCCCTATCCACTTTCGTCAAACGAAGCGGACGAGATTCGGGGTGATTGCCCGTAAAGGTCGCCCACGTCGACGTTTAATTGTCTCATGTCTCAGTTTGTCACGAGTTTTGGGGCTAAAAAGATGTTTCTTGACTTTCATTTTCCTTCAGGATCTTGGTCTTGGTAGGATCCTCTTTTTCTTCTGACGTTGGTCCGAGAGAGGTGCCGACCCGCCAGTTTGTCTAATGTGAACTCTCCGTCTGACCCTCTTGAGCACGAATAACATTTTCTTCACTCTTCCTAATGCCAACCCTTTGACCTTTCTTTTCTCCATTCTTTTCCTCTTCTCGGAACTTTTCCCTGCCTCGAATCGTCTCGAGGGGGCTCCTTCCTCCATATTGGTCTTCCCTTTCCCTTTCGGGTCTGTCAGCGATAAGGTGGGTACAGGCCTGGGTCTAAACAGCTTTAACCTAGCACCCGCCACTGTGTCCTTCCACTTGGATCCGTCTAACTCTGCTATCATATAGGCACCCCAGTCGAGCGCCTCAACCACTCTGTAAGGTCCCATCCATCTGTTGGCGAGTTTTCCGGTCCAGGTCCTTTCCAGTGCTGCGTCGTAGAGAAGGAACATATCTCCTACGCTCACCCTCTCTTTCCTAATTCGCGCGCCCTTATCCCATCTCTCTTTTCCTTTGTCCCTCTCCACTGTCAGACGATCTGCTGTTGTCATAAGATTATCTTCCAAACCGTAGGCTATCTGTCTTGTTCGGGCAGCTATGAGTTCCTCTCTGGACATCCTTTCCGCCCAGTCGACGGTGGTTCAGTTGTCGACGTGAAACTCTATGGGAAGAGGACAATGCCGTCTGAACCACAAGGTGTATGGTGGGTATCCAGTGCTAGCCCGGACCGTGATGTTGTCCGCCCATATTGCGTATCGAAAAAATCGTGGCCAATCGTTGTCCTTACCTTTGCACCACTTGGATAATGACGCTATCAGAGTCTGGTGTCCCCTCTCTACTGGAGAGTTCGACTGTCGGTGGTAGGCAGTGGCTATGGAAACTCTCGCCCCGGCTCTCTTGAACACACTCTGAACCTCGTCGGCTAGGAATTCCGCCCCTCTATCCATCACTATCTTGCTGACACATCCATACCTAGACAAGTACTCTAGGACGAAGTTCTTCACTTCCCTTGCCGACTTACTCCTGATAGGTCTACCCTCCACGAACCCAGTGAAGTCGTCTCGTATGTTCACAACATAGTTCATATTGCCCACTCCTTTCGGCATCTTCACCAGATCGATGTGTACCTTCTCTCCTAGCCTGGTCGGGTAGGATGGATGAAGTGGCTTCTTGTATTTCACAAAAACGGTCTTCTGGCATTCCTCGCAGGTTATATAGTATCTCTCAACGTCCTTATACTGTCCCTCCCACCAGTACAGTCTGCGTACCTTTTCGTAGGTTCCTTTGACTCCTCTATGTCCTCCGACTACCCCATCGTGCAGCTCCGCAACTATCGTCTGTCTCTCTTCAGGATCACATACTACTCGTAAGGGCATCCCCGACCCGAATGGTCTTCAGAATAAATGGTCCGCTCTAAGGCAGTACTGGGTCGCTTGTCTTCGGATATCTGAATCTTGACTCTCTTCTCCTGACAAATGTAGACCGATCATTCGGTATTTGCCCTCGTAAAGGTTAACCAAGAATCGATCGGCGTGTCTCGGTCCCGCCATAGTCAGGGCTGTAGCCACTATCGGACGCTCAGCCTCCAGAGGGATCCGAGAAAAGCCGTCCGCCACGACATTCTTAGTACCCGATATTCTCTCAACTGTGTAATCATAGAGTCGAATCCGTATCAACCATCGTGCGATGGTCGGGTCCGTCAAACTAAAGTCCTTCTGGAGGACAGAGGCGACCGCTGTGGGATCTACTCTTAAGATGAAACACCGTCCGTAGATATAGTGTCTGAACGTGTTCAGACACCGCAAGACAGCTAACACTTCCTTCTTGAACTGACTGTAGTTACGCTCGGCCGTATTAAGTGTCCTACTCTCAAATCTTAACGGTTTTTCCTTCCCTTCTGCGTCCTTCTGAGACAGCAGCCCACCAACTGAACAAGGTCCAGCATCCGTGGATACTTTGAAGGGTCTCCCGGCCTCATCATCAAGGAACGGCACACCCTGTACGCGTCCTCCCTCCTTAAATTCATCTTTAAGCTCTTGCATAGCGAGTTCCTGGGAAGAATCCCAGTAAAATTTCTCAGTCTTCCGAAGGAGTACCCTCAATGGTTCAGCCTTCCCCGCATACCTTCGTATGAAAATCCGCCAATATCCGACCACTCCCAGAAATTGACGGACCTCTGTAGCACTATGCAACGGCGACGGCCAACTTAGGAGTTTGTCTAACTTTGTTGGATCTGCTCGGCGTCCTCTTGAGTCGCAGATAAAGCCTAAGATCTTAATAGTCGAGACGGCCCACCGGCTCTTCGTTCCACTGACCGTCAAATTTGCATCGTCCAGCTGCTCAAGTATCACGCAAATATCGGTTAGGTGCTGCTCGACCAATCTTCTAACCCATGGCACAACCTCTGTTTCATCTTTCTTTATTGGTCCTTTTATAGGAAAGTCGTTCAGAAAAACTTCAACCTTGTCAGGAATAAAGTCATTGAGGACGGCTACCATGGCCCTCTAAAAAACGGCTACCCCATTAGTCCAACCCATAGGGACGATCATCATCTGTATTAGTCCCAATGGCGTGTGCATAGCCGTGAGGTGTCTGTCTCTGGGATCAAGCGGCACCTCATCATAACCTGAGAACAGATCACAGACCGAATAAATCGACCTGCCCGTGGCGCCTTCAGCCAGCAAGTCGGCGTGAGGCACGGAGCCTACGTCTCGAATCGTTACCGCGTTGACCTTCTGAAGGTCCTGGATCCACCGGATCTTGCCATTCGGCTTTCGTATGAAGAACCATCGATTAGCATAAGCGCTATCAGATGACTCTGCAACATGAGAAGCCATCTTTTCTTTCAGGAAAGCGATAACCTCTTCCTTCTCCTTCTGGGCGTATTTCCATCCTACGTCATTCCATGGAACATGTGAAATCGTATAAATCCTTGTTGGCTTAGCGTACCGAGGGTCAACCCTCCCGCGCTCCGTGTCACTGAAAGCTATAGCCTTATCGCATGTCTTTAGGATTTCTATCACACGTTCCCACTCCTGTGGGATCAAGTTCCCATCTCCGATGTTCATCCCTGTTATCCTCTCTTCCGTTAGGCGTTGCGGTTCCTTTTTCTTTCTTTCTTTAATTTCCTTTGCGATTTCTTCTTCCGATATTCCTTCTAGTGCAGATCGCTCGCGGCCCACCGTCGTTGGCTTAACTTTCTGGGTTACTCCCTTGTGTCGCTTAGGTAGCCCCCCATAGGGGCCGTGCCCTTCAAAAAGACACAGATACCACGCCGCCAAACTTCTCATCTGCCTACTTTGGATACGAGTTGCCGTCCACTATCAGCCGACTCCCTAAATCTTCCACTTCTGCAATCCGGCCTTCTTCCTCTGTGAGCAGAGGTTCATACTTCTTCTCGCGAAATCGCACCGCGCGGCTGGAGATAGGCAATGACTTAACCCGATCACTGGGTCCCGCACCTACAGCGAGAGTTGCTCTGTTCCTCGGGTCTCGAGGCTCCACCATCTCTATCATAATCCGCGTCTAATCTAGCTTCTTAATGGACAGTGTTTGGCTCCCGTCCGGTCGCTCTATCGTCACCGCATGCACGTGGCTCAACCACGTCCGTCCCAAGAGCAGGTCAGAGATGCAGTTCTTGACTGCAAAGACTGGCAGAGTCACTCGTACCCCTTGGACTTTTATGGCTGCCTTGTGACAAACTCTTGTGATCTGTTGCTTTCTCCCATCAGCCGTCTCTATCTCGAATAAGTATGACCTATCGAGTCCCAGTCCAACTTGCTCTGCCAGATCCTCGTCTATAATGACAGCCTCACTGTCGTTATCGATCACAGCATCTAAAACCGCTCTGTCGTTTAGGATCGCCTCCACGGTCCCACTACCAAGTATGTAAAACTTGTCTGGAGGCACACCTTCCATCCCATCAAGAAGAACTGTCGCCATGCGATCTGCTCTAGCATTCACCTCCGATACTGCTACTGTAGGAGCATCCGGCTTAGGGGCCACCTGAGCGTCCTTTGTTAGAGGTATGCGAGTCTTTCACGTGATCATCTATAACTCGTCGCGAGCCGGCTTGGATGCTGCCAGATATTCCAGAATAGAGCATTGCATGGGCTGCTGAAGGGCCCGTCTCAGTGGCTCGACTGTGTCAATCTCATCCAACGAACTCTTCATCAAGAATTTCTTCACTCCCCGTTTTCGCGGTGAAAGAATAACCTCCTCTCCATCGATCCGCTGTCCATCCTTCTCCGCCATCACGTAATCCGTGTCAGTCTTCTTCGATGTAGACCCTCTCGCCGACTTGGTAGCTGTCACCCTTATGGGTGTGGTTGCCATATCTCCTTCGAAAGTTATCTTGATGCTCTGGCTCCTAACCGGCTCCTTTCCTTTACTCGGCTTTACTCTCCTTGCTTCAACATTCTCCTTCATCGAAGGGGACATCGATACGTCTCCCAGATCATCTGCCCACTTAACGTACTTGCGGTTATCAAGCACGACAAGTCCCTCATCTATTGCCCGTTTGAGATCCGGGCAGCCTCTCTTGATATGATCATCCCCTCTACAGTAGACGCAAAAGTTCCTGGGAGTGAGTGGTCTGTCGTCTGCGCTCCTGGAGGTCGAACCCCTCGCTGCTCTGGGGTCTGGGGACTTTGTATGCGGATTGGATGACACGCCATATCCCCCTCTCTCATTTCGGCCGCGCGAATCATTGCGGCGATCTCCTCCGGATCCTCCTTGCTCATATCGTCCCCGTGAGTCATTCCGGCGGTCCCCATGGCCGTATCGTCCGCGCGATTCATCACGTCGATCTCCTCGGTCGTACCACCCCCCTCGAATCGTTACGCTGCGCCCTCGTGAATCCCCCGCGGTTATACCGTCCGCGCGAGTCATCTCGTCGGTCTCCGTCTCGATCTCCTCTCTCATGCTTGCCACCCCTGTATCCATCTCGATCCGACCTCTCATATCTGTCGTCCCTATATCCATCTCGGTCCGATCTCTCATATCTGTCGTCCCTGTATCCGTCTCGCCGACCCTGATCTGACTCCCACCGGCCTCGAGAGTCACCTCTACCCCCATCAGCCTCATAGCGAGGGCTACGCGAGTAATCATCCAGTCTCCTAACTCGCCCATACGTCTCGCGAGCCCTGCGGTCCCGGTCTATATCATCATCCCTACGTCGCCATGGCTCATCGTCTCTCTCCCTTTCCCTCGCACGATAATCAGTCAGCGTTCTAGGATTTCTATCCTCGACACTCCTCCAGGAATCGGTGTTCTTCCGGTCCCAGCGAAGTGAATAGGGCCCTCCGGGTTTGTCCCGGTCAGTCGTGGCTCCTGTGGTGGTCACAATCTTTGTAACCTGTCTTGTCAATCCCTTTACCATGTCCCTTATCTCCTTCACTTCCTCAGCCACGGCTTCATTCTTTTCCGACCAGGGATAGTCCTTGAAATCAGGACATCTATCAGTGGCATACTCCTTATAGAGAAAGAAATCACGCCTTCTCATTCCTCTCCATACCAAGTCCTTGTAGTCGTCTGCCTCTGCCTTTATCGCGAGCTTTAGGACTTCAGGGAAGTCAAGCTTGTCGCACAGGAGATCTCTAAGTATATTCTTTTGTCTACCGTTGGACAGGTGTCCAATGAAGATCGTACAGTGCTCGACTTCTGAGATTTTCCCCTTCTTCATCAGTACGTCAGAGATCTTCTGAAAACGTTTTCCGAATGTCTGTACGCTCTCGTCCTCATCCGGATTCATAGTCTCAACTTCCTTGATGGAGTACTTGTTATCTTCTAATTTGTAAAGCTCAATGAGGTTCTTCTTATACGTAGTCCATTTTCCATCCTTCGGTCGGGCTTCCTTTACTTCTTTGCTGAGACTTGGATCCACATTAAATAGGAAGTTTTCTATGATCTCTTCCTCATACCACTGACTCCGGCTAGCATGAAGCTCCCACTTCTCCAGATATTCTGTGATACCATAGCCCCTGAAAGTAGGAGGCTCCGAGGCCTAGTGGTAATAATATAACGATCCTTGCTCTCATAAGGGAGCAGATGTGACTCCCCCGTCTGGGGGTCGAAGACACGTCGGGGCAGTGCTCTATCCCTGTCTCTATCTCTCCAATAGGAATCTTGCGGACTCTCTCTCCAGTCGTCCCTGCGCCTTTCCGCCCGGGTTTCTCTTCGTTCATACTCAGGGGAGCGTTGTGTCGTCGCTTCTCGTCGAGCGCTCGAGGTCCCAGTCTTCAGAGCCTCCTCCAGCTCTGTCACGACTGGCTCGCCCATTACGTCGGGCTCTCCGTCATTGGTTTGGTCAGCCAATCTCAGCGGTGCTCCCTGGCTAATTCGTTCCTTCAGATCCCTCAGTGCTCGGTCGGGCGATGTCTTGTACTCCTCTCCTGTTTCTGTCGTGGTCAGTTGTGGCCCCATTGTGTCTGATTCCATAGGCTACTAGAAGTTGTAGTTGGGTACAGCCCAGACCTATGACAGTTGCAGCAGCCCGGACCTGTGACAGAACTCTCAGCCCGGACCTATGACAGTTGCAGCAGCCCGGACCCGCTACCTTGTCACGATTAGCACTCGTCTCCAGTCCTAGCTCTCGACTGTTCTGATTACCGCCACCAGTACTCCGTTACGGTCGCAGACCTCGTGCTCTCCTTCTATCCCAAGAATCCCGGTGTCTATGTAAACCTCTCCCTCGGGATCTGCCAACAAGGTCGCGCCTCTCCTAATCTGCACTACACCCGTGATAGGATCTCTACTCCTGCTGCAGATCGCAGCCCCAAGCCTAACCAATGCCTCCCGACTAGCACCCCTCAAAATTCATCGAACGTCTATCTCCGTCCTCCTTGCTAGATCATCTAGTCCGTTCTGAATCGGGTAGCCCTCAAAAGGAGGAAACTGTCATCCTACTGCCATCTAAAGCCGCCCCTCTAACCTTACTGACCTCTACTATCTTTCCAAGAGCTTTCAATTTGTATTTCTCCTACTTTAACTCCCAGACAGCTATAAGGTAATTTGTCTAGTATCTGAGGGAAGTCAGTGTTATAGCCGCTCGTAATCTCATCGTCGACAACTCCAATATATCATAGAACGTCTCAAAATCTTCCTCATCTTCACTATCCTCTATGGCCTCTAAAGTCTTTATCGATTCCCTAAAGTATCGGTCGTGAGCAGCTAGCACCCTCAGTATCGCTCCATCTACTATAACTCTCCCTAGCTCTCCAACTCTCCAGGCTTCACTTATCTTCAACCTCTCATCCTCTCTGGTCGTCTCGTACCATGCCCTTATCTGAGACCGCCCTTCAAAAGGTGTTACTCGAAGTGCGTATTTTATCCTTCGTCCTCCTTCCAGTCTAATCCGAAGTCCTGTTCCCCTAGCCTCACGTAGCGCACGACGAACATACTCTGTCTCCTCAACTACACACAACCTGGTATGGAGCTGGAGCTTTGCGATCACTAACACCAATGGTCCGTCCAGTCTCCCTACCACATGCAACGAGTACCTGTCCGTCGTGTGTAGGGCCGTCCCGCTCATGTCCTGTTGCTATCTCCCTGCGTTACCTTATCCTCCGTTGTCACGTCCTCTGCAGACTTCTCCCTAGCTCCTTCGCGCGATAGGTTCTTAGCCTTTACCCTCACCAAAAAGTCTGATCTCCACGCCTGGATAATCTCTCTATCCTCCCTGAACAAACTCTCTAACTCTTTCGTCACGAGGTCAACCCTACGCGGCTTGCCCTCATCCTGGCACGTCCCGTTCTCCCTTATCTTGTTCCCCAACTCCTTTGCCTGGTTCAAGAGTGGTTCTTTAATGTGTTTTCTCACTCTTCCGACCGCCTCATCTCCATCTTCCATACTCTGTCCACATCTTTCACCAGCTCATCCTCATACCCTCGCTCTAGCCTCTGCTACCGTCTCATCGTGGTAGTGCTCCACGCGCATATAACCATGAAACCATACCATCAAATCAGAGAAAATCGAGGTATGGAAGGTCACCTGTGCCAGTACATCAGCTCTATGCTCGCGAATCAGATCTCTGGCTCGCAGTCGGCACTCCCTCACCGTCAAGTCCTCATCTATGTATGCTCGGAGAAGTACCGTCACAGTGTACCCTGTGCTTACCAGTTGCTTATCTAAACGCATCACAGTTGCCGTTCTCCCTGGCATTCCCTAAGCTGCAACCTCGAAGAGAAATCTCACATCCTCCAGCCCCACATAATCAATCTCTGCTCGTCTCCTGCAGTACCTAATCAGATCGACTGGCCTCAAACAGTCCACTCAGCAAGTAACTTTTATGATGTCGTCAAGCGTCTCTCTGCTGGGTGGCCCCCACCTTACACAAATGGCGTAGTATGCTTCCTTGAAACGGGGAGCTAAGCCCTCCCAAAGCGCGTAAAGTGCGTGATCCACTGCTATACTCAGACGGTCTACGCTCTCATAGGTCTACCCTATTACGAACGCAGGAAGTCCAAATCGCCAACCCTCTCTCGGGTAGAGGGTTGGATGCGGAGATCCGTATACCAAGCGACTCCAGTACGACCTTCCTCCATAGAGTCTCGCCAGTTGCTGATTAACGATCACTCTCGCCAACAACTCGTTTCGCCACCAAGCTTTGCTAGCCCCTGCGAGTGTCAGACCTACGTCTAAATCATGAGCTCTGCCCGCTATCAGGTGTCCCACCCCTTCTAGGTCATGAGTCATTCCGGGTCGTCTATCTTTCAGTATCACCGTCCAAAGGAAAAGTCCCTCTGCCAGCCACATCCCAAGGTAACGTATCGGAACACAGCCAATCTCCTCTAACCCCACAGGAAAAGGAATATCATATCCAACAACCGTCTCTCTGGGTCTTACAAGTTTCCTCACGCTATAGGATTCGGACTCTCGTGAGATAACATAAGCTAGTCAAGCCGCCGAGTCACTCCTCATCTCCACTTCTTCTCTCGATCTGTGTCACCCTACTCCCTTCGACGCTCCCTATCTCACGATGTTGCTAACTCCTCACACAACTCTCCCACTCAGGTCCAGTATGGTCGAGTAGGTGTTGAGCACTCTCCCGTCAGCTCCATGGAAGTAGATAGTAAACTCGACGTATCTCTGGCCTCTCCGTATCTCCAGGGCATGCTCCGTCATGAGTCTGATCTGTCGCTCAACATTGTCCAACGCTTCTTCTTCCAAGCCGCCCGTCCTATCTCGTCGTAAGGAAAGAGTCACTCTCAGTGTATCCCTGTCTGTCATCCCTTCCTGCTCTTACTGCCAGTCTCGTCTTGCCTAAAGTTTCTCCCTTTTCCTACTAACCGATCTCCTACTCCCTTCTCTAAGCTACGCCCGGATATGCCCTGCCACTAATCGTCTTGCGCATCTGGCATATCCTCATCTCCATCCTCATCTACCCCCTGACCCCATGGGGTATCCTCCTGTCCCTCGGCCTGAAGGAGATGTCCCCAGCCGTCCTCCTGCGGGCCATCTATATCGGCGCCAATCTCGCCCTGCCCTACGTCAGGCACGTCTCTCCACAATCTCTTGTCCTGTCCCCACGGCTCTGCGTTGCTGAGGCATTCCCAGTCTCGATCGTCTCCGTCCCAGCCGAGCTCCTCTCTATCTGGATATATCCTCTGGTAATGCTCCTCCAACTCCCAGATAGAGATGAGGGAAGCAGGCCTATCACCGGGAGTCTTGCTAAAGAGTCGTCCGACCCCCTCCAAACTATCCACTGGTCTCTGGACCTCCCTATCTAGTGCCAGCCAGAACTCCAAGGGCTGGCCCGGGAAGGAAGAGTGGGGGTCTGTTGTTGGCGCTAGAGCACGTAAGAACTCTATGAGTTGTATCCCCCTCTCTCCAGTAAGAGGCCCGCCTACGAACTGTGCATAGGCAATCCAGTCCCGGTTCGTCTGCCCTCTAGTTAGTCCGTCGAGCTCTAGAGCCGAGAAATATCTCTCCACGACACGCCCCAAGCCCCAAAGCTGCTCCACCACAAAGACCGGGAACTTGGCGCGTAGTCGGACTGTCGGGAAGGCAAACCCTCATATCCGAAACGTAATCCTCGTCTCCCTGATAGGCCCATACAGATCCTCAATCCCCTCTCGTGCACTCTCTATCACGCATGTCAGGATCTCTCTCACCTCTCTCTCATACCGCCAGAACCCATGCACCAAGCCCTGGATATAGACGACGCCGCTCACCTCAAGTGAGTAATAAATATGTCCTACGGCCTTTGTGGACACCGTGCCAGGCGCCCGCCACCTCTGCGGGTCTGACTCGTAAGTCTGAACGGTATATGACCATAGGTGCGCGTCTGGCCCCGGCCGACTCGACCCCCATTGGTCAATCAGCCCTGGCTCATCGACGCATCTGGCCGGTACATCAAGCTCCACCAAGTCAGGAGATGTGATCTCGGGTGGTCTACGCCATGTGAAATCACCAAAGGGTAGGTCGACTCTCTCGATCCCCTCTACCATCTGCCTGCACGATCTCCTATCTCACTCTCTCACCCTACTGCCGAATAGCCTAGCTCACACTCGCCTCGTGGCACAATCTGCCTAGGCCCTAATCGGTACTCCTATACGCGGGAAGTGCGCGTCTGCCGTGTCGTCCTCCTGCTCGTCAACCTCACTCTCTGGGTCAACCCAATCCGGCTCCCACGCGTCCTCGTCGTCCTCTCGCTCCCACCCCTCGTCGTCGAAGTCGTCCTCGACGCGATATGGCGGGAGCCCGATCGCCTGATAATAACGCCTCAACTGATACTCAAGTATCAGGGGTCCGTCAGGTGCGTCACTCCACAGACTCTCCCAGTCCTCCCAAAAAAGTCTGCCTATGCAGGTGACGTACTCCGGTCCTATCCTAAGTGCCCTATCCAGCCACTCCCAGACGTACGAGGGCGGCGGCACCCCTCTCTGAATATCGTCCCCTAACGAACGGATCAGCTCTATCAGCTGGACCCTCTCGTCTCCCCAACGAAGACCTCCTGTCGCGAGGGAGTAATGCAAGTACTGCTCATCTAGACAGCTCCTAACAAACGTTTGTAGCTCTCTATAGGCGAAGTGTGTCTCTACTATACCCCCTACGCCTCCGAAGAGCGAGTCTACGACAAAAGAGGGGAGAATAGCTCTCAAGGCGCTCGTCGGCAACACTTTGTCGAGCGCCTTGAGAGTTGTCCTCCCCTCTTTTGTCGTAGACTCGCTCTTCGGAGGCGTAGGGGGTATAGTAAAGACATACTTGGCCTATAGAGAGCTACAGACGTTTGTTAGGAGCAGTCTAGACGAGCACTACTTGCATTACTCGCTCGCAACAGGAGGTCTTCGTTAGGGAGACGAGAGGGTCCAGCTGATAGAGTTGATCCGTTCGTTAGGGGACGATATCCAGAGAAGGGTGCCGCCGCCCTCGTATGTCTGGGAGTGGCTGGATAGGGCACTTAGGACAGGACCGGAGTACGTCACCTACATAGGCAGGCTTTTTTGGGAGGACTGGGAGAGTCTGTGGAGTGACGCACCTGACGGACCCCTGATACGTGAGTATAAGTTGAGGCGTTATTATCGGGCGATCGGGCTCCAGCCATACCACGTCGAGGACGACTTCGACGACGAGGGGTGGGAGCGTGAGGACGACGAGGACGTCTGGGAGCCTGACTGGGTCGACTCTGACTCGGAGGAGGAAATCGACGTCACCGACGCCCACTTCCCCAAGATAGGAGTCGCCGTCTGGACCTAGTAGGCGGGGTACGGGCGAGACGCACTAGGAGCGGAGACTGCGAGGGAGCAGTGATTAGCGACAGCCAGTGCTTATAGGTGGTTCGATGGTAGAACAACTCGTATAGTGGAGCTCGCTATCGGCAGTGCCAGATGGCCTAGGCCTCCAGAGGTAGTGGAGGCCGACATGCTGGAGTTTGATTTGCCGGCTAGGAGNGCGTCACTCCACAGACTCTCCCAGTCCTCCCAAAAAAGTCTGCCTATGCAGGTGACGTACTCCGGTCCTATCCTAAGTGCCCTATCCAGCCACTCCCAGACGTACGAGGGCGGCGGCACCCCTCTCTGAATATCGTCCCCTAACGAACGGATCAGCTCTATCAGCTGGACCCTCTCGTCTCCCCAACGAAGACCTCCTGTCGCGAGGGAGTAATACAAGTAGTGCTCGTCTAGACTGTTCCTAACAAATGTTTGTAGCTCTCTATAGACCAAGTATGTCTCCACTATACCCCCTACGCCTCCGAAGAGCGAGTCTACGACAAAAGACGGGAGGATAGCCCTCAAGGCGCTCGACGAATAGGGGAAAAAGTCGTCCCATGCTATCAGCAGATCGCCCGTGATATCCAGAGGAGGTCGGTCGTGAAACAAGGTTAACGGATCCTGTGCGTCGTCCGCACGAAACCCGTCGACCTCCTGCTGCAAAAAATTCTGAGCCCGGTCGATAATCGAGTTGGTCCCCCTAATCGCTAAGCTCAAAGCAGCCCCCTTGGCTGCCTCCTCCTCTAAATAAAGATAAGTCAGTACTACTCCTCGCGTCTGACCCCCGTACTCCTCCGTCTCATGCTGTCTGTATATCCACAGCCAAGCATCCGAGGTCAAGAACACAGACCTCCACTGAAAATCTCCATCGAGGCACTCAGTAGGCCGCCCGGGAAGGGTGAGCTCTACCTGGTCGCCCTCTATAAGCTCCGGAGCCTCTATCTCCCACGCGCGGCTGACCTTGTAGATCTCGATCGGGGTTGGGGCCCACATCAGACTGATGCCTAGCTAAGAGGTGGTAAGAAAATCAGGAAGTGATAGTAAGAGAGAGAAGAAGTTACTGACGATTCTAGGAAAAATTCGGCAGCGCTTCGCCTCCCTTCGTTGGGAGCCCCGATATTACGCTGTCGATCTATCTCCTATCTATCCCAAGAGTCCCTATGGTGCCAACGGGCGGAATCCCGGCCCCAAACAAGGCAAACAGGCCCTATAGTCCAGTTCCCTCGAATACAAGGCGTGTGCCCTGTTCGAGGGAGCGCTGCCTGCGACTGCTCCGGTCACCCTCCGGAGTGCAGATGTCACTCTTTATCTAAGAACCAATTCGACTATTTTTCTAAGCCGTTTTTATATTTTTAAGGAATTGTAATAAATTTAAATCAATAAAATTATTTTTAATCTACAGAAACCTACCGGCTCTCCCCCGCTGCCTAGGGGCATACAAGGTTTCCCCTAGAGAGTAGCGTGGCAAGTACGTTTCTCTTTCCGGCTCACACTAAGTATTTATTTGAATTTATATTATATAAATACTAAATAAATAAATTTTAATTAGGAAAAATCCCCGCTGCTGGTCCCAACCCTTAAGAGGGGTTAAGGGAACAACCCTATACTTTTTCTACTAAATTTCCCTTCCCTTTTTCCTACCTAGGAAATTTTTCTGTATTTAACTGTATTTAATTTACAAAAACTACGTTTACGTAAAATACACCCCCTTTCTTATTTTACATATACTTATATTCCTTGTATATGTTTTTAGGCAAAATTGCTCGACCTCGAGGGTCCCGGACAAATTTTAACGGTTTTTTTTTTGAAAAATTTTGGCGGCACTTCGCCTCCCCCCGTTGGGGTGGGGTGTGGCCGAAGGCCTCAAAATAGCCGCCAAAGGAGTATAGCAAAAGGTAAACAATATCAAAAGAAAATTTTAATTTTTAATCAAATTTTGAGTATTTTTTTAACTTATTTCCTAATTAATTCAAAATATTATACAAAATCTCAAGAAACTTTTGGCAGTATTTCCCCTCCCCCCGTTGGGATGGGGCTCAAAAGTTTTCGCCTCTAACTCAATAACCCGAAAGAAAATACGCCTGAATTCAAAAATGAAATAAAACAAAATTTAATTGATTCTTTTTTGTTATTTTTAGTATTTTCTTTAAATTAATTATATAAAAAAAGAAAACGCCGAAGAAACCAAAGGCAAAGTATTTCCTACATATTATCCATCCTCTTCGAGGTTGTTATCCGACCCCAAAACCCTGAATAAGACTTCTCCAAATTAGGGTTTTCCCTAATTAGGGTTTAACTAACTAGGGTTTTGGAGCTTTGCGCGCAACCGCACGCTCTCCTCCAAAACTCGTTCCGCCCCAAAATTTTTTCGTTAATTCCACTCGAAATCTGCAAAAACTTTGACGGATCACTTCCCCTTAATCCCTTTTACGGTATTTTATTCTAAAAACATTAAATATTTAATTTTTGTTTTATTTCGTTTTTCTTTGCTGTTACGTTCCGTTTTTGCCTCTAATTACCTCCGTTTGCCCCGTCCAAGGTATCAAAACGACGGAAAAAATAAACTAAACAAATTTGGTCCAAGGGGTCATTTTAAAAAAAAACGACCATTTTTTCGCAAAAATTAAAAAAAGAAAATTAAAAATTTCGAATTAATAAATAGAAAATTGAAGAAAATTCGTTATCTCAAAATCTGACCGTTAGATTTCAGCAAGAAACATCTCAAAACGTTCGCCTCGTCGAGAGGACAAGCTTTGCTCCCCGTGCGGTTCGCGTAAAAACGCGCGGATCGGAAGATATTTAAAAAAAAAACTAATTCAAAAAATATCAAAAAATGAAGCTAATCAAAGAGACGAGCTAATTAGTGCTTGAACTAGTCAGCCCGCGCACCCCCATCGATTGGGGAAGGCCGCAGCCTTGGGGGTGCAATCCCCTTCCCCGGCAACGGCGCCAAAGTTGTGAGGAAACCCGGAAACGGTCGCCCGTTCACCGTCGAAGCCAGGGGCAGCGGCGCCTGTCACTCGCCGTGCCCGCTTCAGAGGTCCTCAGCAGCGATCAGCGATAGTGTGGGTAAATTTGCCTGTTACATCACAACTCCAGAGTGCTTAAAACGATAGTTTTCCTTTGCCTAAACTTAGCTCTTTCTTTTATGGTTAGCGAGCTCAACAGCACGTAAACACTGACCTGCTCTCGGTAGACGTCAACCATGACAGCAAATTTGAGCGCAACTTTATATTTAGTGAACAGTGAGTGAACAGTGAAGGAGGCACCGTTTCAAACACAGTCCGATTTGTAGTATTCTGAGATATTAACCGTTATTAGCCTATTCATAGTGGGCAGCGCTAAAGGCAACAAGCCAAACGCGGCGCAGTTAGCAGCGGACAACAAGAGTAACATAAAATCAAAGGAAACCCGATTCACCGAGTTCAGTAAACGAGCGAGCGACTCAGACTGGGCTCAATTCGCTGTAAAAAAAAAACGGCAAGTTCATCCAAGCTCTTTTCCCGATTTTCAATGTCGCAGATATGCAAATAGAACAAACACGTCTTTGCCCGAGCCACACCCTCTTCCCCAATCAGCACAACTATTCTGTCAGTATATCCCTTCACTTCCCCTCTTTTGTCCGCGCTCCCTTTCTCTTCCTCTCTCTCTTTTCAACTTACACATGCTCATGCGTTCTGTCTCTTCGTTGTCTCCCCCTTCTCTCACGCACCCACACTGTCTTTTTCCCACAACCACATATTATGCCCGCACTGTCTCCCTTTCCCCTTTTCTCGTTTTTTACGCATCTACTACTAAAATCAGCAACACTAACGTACTCGCCCTGCTCTGAAACCCCCGTATCGTATCTTCCCCCGCCCGTTTCCACTAAGGAATGGGCGGGCTATACGTTTCTCTCTCCTGCACTCCCGCTGCCTTCGCCATAGCTTCCGTTTTCCCTGCGCGCATCCGGCCCACTTTCCCGTCTGTATTCACTCGGCCCGTTTTCCCCATCCCATCGGCCTCACTCTTCTTTTCCGTCGTTCCAACAGCATCCGCTCCCTGGTGTGGCCGAAAGCTCCCTCATCCCAGGATGGTTTCTGAGGGGCCTGTTGTCTTAGCCAACCTACTTAGTCGTTCGCCCTTGTACCTTGTCCGACAAGCATTAAGGCCCGCTGGCTTCGCTGCCAGTTCCGCCTATTGCAGATAGTGCAGCGGCTTCATAATCGCGCCAGACCAGTCCTACTGCCCGGCGGTCCTCCTCTCCGAACGAATCAGGCGCGGAAATGCGCCCCGATTCATCCCCCCCCTTTCATTCCCGACTCCCTTCTATCGTTGCCTGTTGCCTCTCCGCCCTGTTTTCGGCCGGCCTCCCTTCATCTCCCGTCTGTGCCCAACGTCTTTCCCTACTGTGCATGTACCCGGTACAACTCCGGGTCTGGGTTCACCCCCCTCTTCCTTCACTGTTGCACCGCGCCACACTACCCGTCCGACCCCGCTGTCTGCTGCTCCGCTCCGTTGTCCGCCCCCCTTGCTTTGCCCAGGCAGAGTTGGCCGCCCTTTCGGGTCCCCAGCGGGCAACTGCCACACAAGCCGTCCTGCAGTTGGGGGCGCGGGCCTACTGCAGGCCCACAGCACGGTTCCATACGGTCCACAACATGTCGTAGTACCGCGGTGGGCCCTGCCATCGTGCCCTGGGCATAGTCCGCCAGCTCGCGGGTCCCAATGACCCGCTTACACTCAACCCTCTCACAGCAAATCGCGGGGGCGTCCAATACATCCGCCAAAGGCCCCGCTGCTGATACCCCCCCCTCGCCGTGGGTCAGAATACCCGCCATCCCTCCAAAGCACTGTACATTCAAGCTCCTTGACTGTCGTGACGACCATCGAGTCTGGCGTCACGTCCGGGTCAACGGCACGCCGGAGCATAACAAAAATTAATACAACAATTATTTAATATAGAATACAAACAGGCATCGTGAGGCCCGCTGGTCCGTGACGCCGCGCACGCCTAGAACCTATGCTTCCACTCACGTGCACGCCGTGAGGCGGGCGACACTGCACTTGCGTGACTTGCAAAACACACGCCAAATACCCTTGTAAGGGTATTTGGTACGACACCGGTTCCTAGCACGTGCTGCTCCCCACGAAGAGATTGGAGTTTTTGTCCCCCCCCC
>BFEA01000111.1:1684641-1699582 GCA_003427395.1 Chara braunii | reverse complement strand
AAACGTTCGATTAATCTAAAAAAAATGAGTCTCCATGCGGGCTACTTGTCGTCGTTTTCCATAAAAAGGAGGGGTACGCACGTGAGATCTCATTTTTGAATCAAATTATGGCGCCGCTCGTTATAGAGTTCGGAATCCGATGTGGACGACCTCAACCGGTTTGCTCTTTCCTTGTAGTCATTTTCACTACGTGTCCGGTTTGGAACCCCTTTCATCGATAACGCTCCGTGAGAAGACAATCGTTAAACAAAGTGTTGGGCCAATGAGGCACCACTGTCGTCCACATGACGAGAATCAACTCGTTAAAAGGTAATAATAAAGAGTACGGAGGAACGTCTGGATCGATAATGACAAAACCAGTGCCTATGAATCCGGAACATCGTGTTTCGGGAGGAAAATAATAGCACTCGTCAATCTTGGCGACGACTTTTCATACATCCCACTCACATACACGTGTCATTTCCTCGTTATACGGGAACGGTCGCGATGACTCGGAGGATACGGAAAGTCGACACCCAGTCCGATTGAGACAATCGGTCCACATGACATAAACAAAAACTGGCCACGTAAGTCCACTCAACTCGTTATTCAATAAAAAAGGTAAACAAATGCAATGCTACATGCTTGGTACCTTTCATCCATCAGGCAAACGATATAAAAAAATGTGAGTTCAGTCCAATAGTCATCATTCATTGCGTGAGTAGTGAGCATGCATTCACGAGAGATGGTTAACAACAAACGCTATTCACATGTCACTTTCAGCCGCTTCAGGTCCCCACGTGAAACTCTTGAAATGAATTGAAGTGGCTGAAACTTTTGAAAGGGGTTTCTGGTAACCCCATCCAAATGGTTGCCAAATGGTTGGATGGAGTTACCTAAAATCCCTTTTAGAGACTTCTGCCATTTCAGGTCATTACAGCGATTTCAGGTCCCCACCTGAATTTCCTTAAATTACCTGAAGTGGCTGAAGCTTCTGAACGGGGTTTCACGTACCCCCATCCAACCATTTGGATGGGGGTACCTGAAACCCCTTTCAGAAGCTTCAGTCACTTCAACGGTTTCTGGTCCCCACCTGAAATTCATGAAATGATCTGAAGTGGCTGAAACTTCTGAAAGGGGTTTCAGGTACCCCCATCCAACCATATGGATAGGGGTACCTGAAACCCCTTTCAGAAACTTCAACCACTTTAGCGGTTTTAGGTCCCCACATGAAATTCCTTAAATGACCTGAAGTGGTTGAAGCTTCTAAAAGGGGTTTCAGGTCCCCACCTGAAAATTCATGAAATAACCGGTAGTGGTTGAAGCTTTGAAAGGGGTTTCAGGTACCCCCATCCAACCATTTGGATGAGGGTACCTGAAACGCCTTTCAAAAACTTCAGCCACTTCAGGTCATTACGGTGGGCAAAAAAAAAAAAGACATAAAACTTGTCTTCCAAACCACCCGAAAACTTCTGAAATGACCTGAAGTCTCTTCAGGCGATTGTCAAGCGCATCAGTCTCGTGCAGGGCGGGACCCTCCCAACCACGTCACGTAGGAGTTGGTCTTACTCGCGATACATAAGGAGCTTCCGCAAACCGCTCTGGATGAGTGTGTCAGTCATACCTCTCGTGAGCCTCTAAGATGGGATAAGGCCGACGCGAGGTACAACTTACCTCCACCTGCGGGAGTTGTCACCTTCCTTCGGTGGGCGTATCCCCGCCGAGCTACCAGTGCACAGTACGAAAGTCAATCAGTTGCAATCGCAGAGGTGGACCAGCCGAGGGCGTTTCTCGTTCGTTGTAGCATAGGGGGTATGCATGGTCTCACGCCTCTATCGAACCCGTACGCGAACTGATACATTTGGGGGGTTGAAGTCTCAAGCGCGACTCGTCTCCGGTCAACTAGGACGCATCCTACTCACCACTCGTTACACCACGCTTAACACACACACACACACACACACACACACACACACACACACACACACACGCACACACACACAGAACGACACAAAACAAAACAACACTAACAATCCTAGTCTCTTCAGCAGTCATCCTATAAATTTTCGACGCAGAAATGGGATAGGTGACACGCGCAAAACTTAGTATAAATTTGTGCGAACACAAGGCTTTCTCATATCAACTAGCAATGTATGCGTACGCAAGCAGTCGCAGTGATGACGTACTATGTAGTACCCATAATCACGCGGTCCTCAATAAGCTCGAGGGTCTCGTTCGACAGTCAAGTATCGGCTGACACGCGCCTTGAGGGGTTAATCTCTCGACGATGAACAACCGCCAAGTGCGGTTGAGAACCACACCTTCTTCTGCACCCTGCGGAGAGTGGGTGGTACACAAATTCATATCTTGGTGACAATCGTTTCTTATTGCCCTGGAGACCAACTCCATCATCCAAAACCTTGAAAGAACTCAAGGGGTTTGACTTTGCTGGTTGCCACATACTATAACGTCCGACAAAAAAAACTATAAAAAGCAAAGGATAAAAGGGGATCTCCCTTCTCTCTCGACTCATAGTTCGTTTAACCCTTGCACACGGTCACAATAGGCCGCGCAAACACTCAATGTGTACGCATGTATATATATATATATATATATATATATATATAAAGGGTTATAAATATGTAACGATCACTTCTCACAGTCAACATGAGACTCCTCTCAACCATATATATGTATATGATTGCAGACAATTATATCTCAACGTTCGAACCACAAAAGATACATTCGATCACATCAAAGATTCAATAAAAGTTCACATACTACACGGGGTCAACTTCAACCATTCTCAATACTCATACCCTTCGTTTTTAGCCATGCAAGCCCCAACCTTTGCCCAACCTTCCAAATACTCAGTACCTTCGTTAAATGATCATTCAATAAAAGTCCGGGTAAAACCATAATAAAACAATAAAAAACATCAGGGCTAAAACCTCTTAGATTGGGTAGTGAGAATGGATTGGAGTTGAGTTGTTAACCGACGAATCGAGAATGAACCTGCTATTAGTGATAATAATTAGATTATCCTCTTGGGATTAGACTGAATCTTAGCTTGAATCCTGAATCAAACGTCCAAAGAGGGTCTGTGTCATAAGACAGGTCAACGCCCAAACTAAATCATCATTGTATGGAGAATAAATCTCCACAATATATTCTTACATCAGTGTATGGAGAATAAATCTCCACAACACATTCTTACTCAAAACTATCTGCCAACTAAATTTAATTCTATCCCTAAGCCAATGTCTAAAGAATAGGTAGACCTTTGGCATAATCTCTTCCATACAGAGTGGATTGCTGGTATTGCCACTTGTCAAAATATAATTTATCTCCTCTGAACTAAGAAAATTTCGGCAGCGCTTCCCATAGGAAAAGTTTATTTTTAGAATTTTTACTAAATTAAATATGAAAACTGAAATAATATCTAACTTTGGAAAGTCAAATTTTGTCTAATTCCCTAAATTAGTTAAACATTTGGGTAGCATCTCCTTTATAAAAGTAGATTTCCCAGATTTATACTAAGTCAGATAAGAACTCAAAGTAAAACTTGAGTTCAACCAAGACAAAATTCAACTAATCCTTAAATTTGTAAAAATCCCGGCGGCGCTTCTCGTAGAGAAACTAACTTTCAAAAATTTATACAAAGCTAAGTTCAAAATTAAAAAATAACTTTGACTTCTCAAGGTTCAATTTTTGTCAAACTCTTTGAATTAGCAAAACTTTGGGCAGCACTCCTTTTATAAAAGAATATTTTCCAAATTTTTACAAAGCCATAAAATTTAGACAAACTTTGATTAACTGTTTGGTTTTGTAAAAATTTCGGCAGCGCTTACCTTAGAGAAAGTAGCTTACCAAGATTTATACAAGGCCAAGTATAATAAATTATTCCTAAAAATACAGAAATTGACCTAAGTAAAAAAAAAACTTAACTCATAAAATGCAGAAATTGACCTAGCATGTAGTAATCTCACATAGCCACATGCAAGGCCAAACCACAAAGGTACATACTCTCACCAGCCCAAAGTTAATCGAGTCAAAAAATAAATCGTAATTTTTCAATGATTTATCCCTTACACCCAACTTACACAAGGCGTAAAACTAGACCATCCAATCTTATGGAAACCTGTCTAGCTCAACCATTGAATATACACAAACACAAGACACTACAACTTTTATTTTTCTTGGGAATATGACTAGGCTGTTAACCTAGTCGCCCACTGTTTAAGTATCCAAGTTATACATAATTATTTGCACTTAGTTTTTTAAGGTAACATATGACTGAACCGATCATCTTAGATCAAGGTCCGGCCTGTCCCTTCTTACCACAAATTTATTTTTAATTCATACTCTCTTAAGTTGATGATAATCTATAGTCAGACCATCCAATCATATGGAAAAATGTCTGACTAGCCTGTTCATAAATAAAATAACATAAAAATGTAAACAAGTTTATCATTTTGGTTCCAGCATGTGCGTGGCTCCAGACCAGACCACCCAATCTTATGGAAACATGTTCAGTCCTTTACATGAATTCCCCCTTAAAATAAAACAAGAGAGAGTCAGGGTCATCCAAGCTTATGGAACATGCCCAACTCTTTTTAAGACTCTAACAAAACATAAGAAAACCCAAAGAAAACAAGGCAACCAATCCATCCAGTCTTATGGAAAAATGCTTGGTCCCTGGAAGTCAAACACAAACAACCCTAGCAAATGAAAGCAACCAGACCACCCAATCTTATGAAAACCTGTCTGGTCCTTTAGGCAATCGAAAATAAACATACCACTGGACCCTCCAATCTTATGGAGACTCTCTCAGCCTTTGGTTGACCCAGTCAGACACAAACAATACAACCTCCCTCCCACCTTTCCCTCAAATGCAATCCCTCTTTCACAATCTACTTTCAGTCAAACAACAAAAACTAAAAGCGACTTTACACAAACATTTTCTTTATTAAGTCTGGTTTGTGTCCTGAAAGTCAAACTGAAAGTCAAAGTAGGGATGCAGACAATATACTCAGTCAAACCATAGCAAAAAGTAAAGATAGGGGTTATAATTGCGTTTGTAGAAGGAAAGCAAATGGTTACCTCCTAGTGCCCTGCCTCCATAACTCCTCCCGAGTTCCGGCAGAGCTCTCGCAATAGGTGGGCAAACTCCACATATAATTTTATTGCAGTCCTACTGGTTGTCATCCCGCCTGCCGCCTTCCTCTCGTAACCTGGATTAGACTTGGTGTAAGACGGACAGAAGATAAGGGGTTTAAGACGCTCGAGATACAAGAGAGGGACAAACTCAACTCGCAGGAGAGGGTCTTGTAATCTTCGTGCGCCTGAGGGCCCCACAATGGTGACCAACAAAACAACAATAGCTTGGTCAAACTAAAGTCAAAATGCTTGTCGTTGACCTTCCTTACAACCCTAGATCACAACAATAATACCTCTTACAACAATCTTCCCTTGACAGTTGATGTTTGCTAATGAGTAGTTTACCCCTTCTCCTTCCATAGCAGGGCCGATTTCCACCTGCGTTAAGCGGACGGAGGGCGCCTCCTCTCCTCCTCCCAGACGCCCTACCCTATGGAAGCAGGCGGTACATCTCAACATTTGGGTGCTGGTCGTGGCTTTGAAGAGGCTCCCGTCTCATCGACCCCAACCCATCGGCGCGAGTAGTCGTCAAAGGGAGGACCTCCCTTCCGGTCCGCCGCCCTCCGTCCGCCTCAGGTGCCCTGGTCCGATGCCCGCCCCAAGCTTACTGCGTATAATGCTAGCGAAGGCCAGGCGTAACCAAAACCGCAACCCACAACGGTATCAGGCCGGCAGCCACCCATAGCTGGAGCCCGGTGTCTTCCTCGGTACCTGCCTTGTTTGGTAGGCGTAAGGCCCTCTCTGATGCTTCCCGCCGATCCTCGATTCGCTGCCTCGAGCATGGAGGACTTCGATCTTCAGGACCCGCTCGAGCCTACCTTCCCCTGGCGCGAGCACCAGCTCCTCCCCAAACTCGCAGCCAGTTCCCAGAACCGCCATGTGGTCGTTCCTGCGCTTTGTTGTAGGCGCCCCTCCCCTCCCCACGAGGCGGTTGCAGTATCAGAATCCCGTCGGGCGTCGCTGCGTTTCACCCAATCTCCCGGTGCCGCAAACCATCCTAGTAGACCTTGCTACGTACATTCGTAGTGGTCCGGCGGTCATTCGTAACTGATGCCTCGGACCTTCATCGGCCGCCCGTTTTGACCTGATCAAGGTCCATGCTGATGCACATCGCGCGTCCCGTATTTTCAGATTTGGACGCCGAAACTTCGATCTTTTATGATCCGCCCGAGCCCGCTTGCGACCAAGATTCGGACCGTCACTCCGGCCGATCGAAGGGTTAGTATGAAGGCCCGGAAGCCTGAGGACATCTACAAACATCATACCAACATGCATACATACGTCAAAACCAAGCAAAAAACAGCAAAGGAAAAAAAATATGTTTTTCATTTCAAAGAAAAGAAAAAAACATCGGCTGGTAGGCAGCCGCCCGACAGCGGGAAGATGCATTTTCGTTTCGTTTTTTGAAACGAGAGAGAGAGAGAGAGAGAGAGAGAGAGAGAGAGAGAGAGAGAGAGAGAGAAAGAAAGAGAGAGAGGGAGGGAGGGGCGGCGACCTGCACGGAGGGTCGCGTTGAACTCTCTCTCTCTCTCGCACGCGACTTTCCTTCTGTGTATTTCATTTTTTTTTTCGTTTGTGTATTTCTTTTTTTTTTTTCCTTCTTTCTTTTTTTGTTTATCTGTAGTAGTGTCGTCCCTACAGAACCAGGGCCCGGCCTTCGCACTACGATCAGGCCTTCCCTTGGCCGACCCCCCTAAGGTTGCGGCGCGTATACGGGAAGGTCCGCGGCCGATAGTTGAGCGAGGTATTGGTGGTTTAAGCATTCATTCCCTTGACAATAATTTTTCTTACCTATTGAGCCCTTTCACTCTTATTATATCTTAAGCTTCAATGTAGCTTACCCTGAAACTTTGCATGTTAAAAAAATAAAATAAAAAAATTGTTCCGCACTACAAAGGAGCACCAAGTCACCAAAAATACTAAAACCATAAGTATTAAAAGTAATTTTTTCCTTCTTACAAAGCAGTCTCCTTCCTATCCTTACTCTTCATACCTCATATTATTATAATGATCAACATCAACAATTTTGTGAATGCTCTGGTAAACTACTCATTTAAGAAGGGAAGAAGTAAATCAGATTCATTTAGTCTTATGCGTAACTACCTCCATATTGCTAAACTTGCTTAGCTAAGTCAAACTGTCTTCTTCCTCCTATAGATGGACCAATGGCTTCACACCCTTATCTCGGCCTCTGGGCCCCAATCCGTGACTAGAGCCGAAGATTTTGTTGTACCACCTGTCCTCCCCCCTGTCTACATCAACGTCAAAATCATTAACTGTGTCAACCCTCAATCTTATAATCTAAACGAACTCATTTTCAGTATTCAAACCAAGGATAATTAAACCCATAAGATTCACGTGCATGCAATCAAAACGAAAACACATGAACTACCAACCTCCCAACCACCACCACCACCTTCCTCACCTCGCCACTTCCGAACCACACCCCAAAACCCCCAACGTTCATTGAACCTTCCTGTTCCTCCTCCCATCTCAATTCACGGGTAACCATCGAAGTTTTTGAAAAACTAAAGAAACAACTCAAGTTGAAGACCGAAGAGAACAAGAGGGACAACAAACTCTTTCAAAGGGTGTTGCTCAAGAGGGAAGAAGAGAACGAGGCCCTGCACCAACTCTATCAGAACGTTCAAACGTAACTCGATGCCATCTTGGGCAAAATAAAGCCAAGATCCTCTCCTGTCCACGGCGAGCTTTCAACATGGAAGAGCATGTTCGTTTCACCTTGCTATTACGCCCAAATTGAGATTGTCGTCCGCTTCCACAAAGTCAATATGAATTATCAGTACTATTCGAGTGGGAAATCAAGGGTTGTCGACTTCCGCGCCAGGGTTGGTTCAGTTGCAAAGGACGACCTTGACCAGAGAGTTTCACGGGATATGAAGCAGACACTTAATGTGAGAGAGAATGGACCAAGCCCTACCAATCTTCAAGTCGGAATTCGATTACTGCATGAGGATTGTCAAGTGAGATGCTGCCAGGTAAGTCAGGGTCGACGTCTGACATATCCAAATTATCACCCACGAACTGTGAATAAGTCCACGTCATATGCGTCATAGGGGCTTAGCAATTATCAACTTTATATGTGATTTGAGACTGAACATCCTCGAGTGGGAACCTTCATCATATCGCAAGAAGGACGAAGAGGATAAAGTGAAAGATCAACGCCGCTTTTCTTAATCATCTTCCAAAGGGCACTACGAACATGATAAGGACCGAGGCTATGATTACTATCGTACAACAAAGAAGGTTCGCTCTGACACTGATAGCAAGCACACCATGAGCACTTCCAACCATCCCATAGAATGAACTCTAACCTTTTCAAATCCCCTCCATCCCCTCATTTCTCTCAAACTCTCATCACCTTCATCACCTTCTAACTAGCGTTTGACAACCTTCGCCCTCCAAGAACCCGTTTCTTGGCTACGACACCACAACAATTTCATCGTAACCTCTCCTTCCAACCATACCTCTAACTGGTCTCATCTCCTCTCTTTCTTTCATTGCCGTTTTTCCCACCCTTTCTTGTAATGAATGAAACACGATGTCCGACTTCAATTCAAGGGCACCAACCATATACCATCTTCCAAAATGATTGAAGTTAGATGAATGGTAAAAAGCGTACTTCATGCGGGTCAATTTAAGCGTCCCCTTACCTTTCTAAAACCACCCCATCCCACCATGCCCAATCATAATCTCTTACGACACCATTTCAACTTCATCTTATCCGCACTTACACAACTTCTCAACTATGGTGTCATCGAAATATCTCATATTCCAATTGTGATCAACCCTGTTTTTGCTACAAAAAACTCTTCCAAAACACTCTTCATTTTGGATGTACGCTTTCCCAATATTTTTGTCACCTTCCCCGGGTTCCACTTTGAATCAATTGATGATCTCGTTTAATCTTTTTATGGGCAACCATCCCAAAACCTCCTTACTTGCTTTGATATGAACAACGATTACTACCATATTCCCATCTACCATGAATCCCGTCCTTACCTTGCCTTAAAAACTCTCTGCTTCGGTATCTCATCAATTTGTTGGATTTTTTCCTTCGACCTCTGGCGTTGCCCGCTTATGTCTCCAGATACCAGCGGTTACGCCCTCGTTTCACCATTCCTTGCAAGATGACGACGTCACTTGCAGGACGTTGGAAAGAGTTAGGAGGCTTAGGAGGTGTGTGGGCCTGTGACCCATCTCCTCGACTCATCTCCTTGCAATCAGGCATCATCAGCGGAGTATTATTTTCCTATTTTATCTGAATCAATATAATGTAGTACTGTGACTGTTTCAAACAAACTGGATGGACCCTAACCCGATGATTTCAGCCACTTCAACGAAACCTCTGCGGTTGGATCATCTTCAACAATCGGAACCAAAACCCGGACTCATTGGAATTTTTTTCAATCCATCCACAACCATCGATCCCATCTATTCACGGTCATCCTTCATTTCATTTTCATCGGACTGCCAGAAACCAACCCATAATCAATGTTTTTTTGATACAACGAGATGTGACACTTACCCAGGTTGGAGGACTGCGTCGCCACTTCTCGTGGTCCCACTGCCTCGGTCGGTCACTGTATAAGTCATAGGAGCCTGACCGACCAACACAGTCTGCAAAACCTCTGTGCCGTCCCTTCCAGCGCACGTCGCTCGACTCGGCTCACCGACTCGCCTCCCTGCGGTCAGGCATCATCAATGAACTACTCTTTTTCTATTTTATCTGGATTGGTACAATATTATTCCTTGCTTTTTCAAAAAAAAAAAGAAAAACGTACAGAAGATAAAAGATATGGTGGTGTGTCTTTCATGTTCTAATGGGTAAAAAGCGTACTTCCTGCGGGTCAATTTAGGCGTGCTCTTACCTTTCTAAGACCACCCCATCTCACCATCCCCAATCATAATTTTTTATGACACGATTTCGACTTCATCTCATCCACAACTACACAACTTTTCAACTATGGTGTCATCGAAATATTTTTTTGCTACAGAAAAATCCTCCAAAACACGCTTCATTTTGGATGTACGCTTTGCCAATCTTTTTGTCACCTTCCCCGACTTCCACTATGAATCAATTGATGATCTTGTTTAATCTCTTTCTGGGCAACCATCGCAAGACTTCCTTACTTGCTTCGATATAAAAAACGGTTACTACCATGTTCCTATCTACCCTGAATTCCGTCCTTACCTTGCGTTCAATTGGGAAGGTGTCACCTACCACTTCAAAACTCTCTGCTTCGGCATCTCATCAATTTGTTAGATTTTTTCCTTCGACCTCAGGAGTAGCCCGCTTTTGCCTCCAGCTACCATCGCTCACGCGCTCGTTCTATCTTTCCTTGCAAGACGACGACGTCACGTGAGGGACATTGGAGGGAGTTGGGAGGTTTAGGAGGTGTGCGGGCCTACGGCGCATCTCCTCGACTCGCCTCCTTGCGATCAGGCATCATCAGCGGAGTATTCTTGTCCTATTTTACCTGAATCGGTACAATGTAGTACTATGATTGTTTCAAACGAACTGGTTGGACCCTAACCCGGCGGCCTCAGCCACTTCAACAGCACCTCTGCAGTTGGATCATCCACTTCAACTACCGGAACCAAGACTGGTACTCATTGGAACTCTTTTCAATCCATCCACAACCATCAATCCCATCTATCCACGACCGTCCTTCATTTCATTTTCATCGGACTTCACGTGCTACAAACATCCACGACTGCCAGCAACCAGCCCATAATCAACGGTTTTTTGGTACAACGAGATGTGACACTTACCCAGGTTGGACTGCGTCGCCACTTCTCGCGGTCCCACTGCCTTGGCCGGTCACTGTATAAGTCACAGGAGCCTGACCTGCCAACACAGTTTGTATTGCCTGACCTGCCAACACAGTTTGTGAACCCTCTGTGCCCTCCCTTCCAGCGCACTTCCCTTGACTCCGCTCGCGGACTCGCCTCCTTGCAATCAGGCATCATCAGTGCACTACTCTTTTCCTATTTTATCTGGGTCGGTACAGTATAATTCCTTGCTTTTTCCCCCTCCAAAAAAAAAGAAAAAAGAAAAAAAAAAAGCACAAAAGTCAAAAAATATGGCTGTGTGTCTTTCCATGTTCTAACGGAAGATTCATTCTCATTTTGCTCATTTGGCCAGTAGTGGAGGGAGGCCCCAAGTGCGATGTGACTCAGCCCTTGGGGCACGATTCCATCTGCCGGGAAGAAGCGTCTCTGGGCGTTGATCTGTGAAATCAACGGTCCAAAATGGTTAACTCCGTTTAGTGGAATCAAACCCCTGTCCGATCCGATCCGATCCGATCCGCTGTGTAACTCGACAAAGGCCCTCTCGACATGCACAAAAAACAAAAATCATGGATGTGTATCTTTCCATGTTCTACCTGAAGATTCACTCTCGTTTTGCACTTTTTTTTTTTTTTGTTGTTGTTGTTTCTTTTGTTGTTGTCGAGGCCCTCTCGCTTATCCGATCTGGTCCGATAGGATGCGATGCGACGGCAGGATTCGAACTCAGCCCCTGATGATTGTCGACATTCCTGTCTGTAGAACAACTTTCAGCCACACGGGCTGGCTCCTGCCGCGACTACATTACTCTGGCCTCAAATAAATTTGCCATTTATTTCGTTTCATTTCATTTCATTTCATTTATATTTATATTTATAGTAATCGCAAACGAAAGCTCGTCGGCCAGCTTCTTGGGCGCCTGCGACTATCGTAGCCATGGCGGTGCTACATGCGCGACGAGCTAATTTTGGCTGATGACTGATTGATTGACTTTGATTGATTTACTGCTGACCGTTATAGATTCAGTCGTCTTCGAACCGGTGGACGCACAGATGACCACGTGGACGCACAGATGACCACGTGGACGCACAGATGACCGTTATAGATTCAGTCGTCTTCGAACCCCTGATCTTTGAACCGGTGAGCGCAAACAAAGCCAATTCGTTCAGCAGTGATTGATTAATTTGCTTTGATTTGCTTTGATTTGGTTTGATTTGGTTTGATTTGGTTTGAATTGATTTGACTAGATGACTGTGATTGATTCGACGGTACCGTTAGGCGGCGATCCTCGTACCGGTCATCTGTCCGTCCACGTCTTCCCCACCTTCGCCGCCCTGTTTCTCTTTTTTTCCCACGTCAGTAAATTGTTTTGCTTTGCTTTGCTTTGCTTTGCTTTGCTTTGCTCTGATTTGATTTGATTTGATTTGATGGTGATTTGATGGTGATTTGATTTGATTTGATTTGATCTGACGGTAGCGTTGGCCGGCGGGCGATCCTCTCGCGGGTCACCTGTGCGTCCACGTGGACCCTATCTTCGTCCCATTTCTTTTTTTTGCCACGTCACTCGTTCTCCCTTCGGTCTGTGCCACGTCACTCGTTCTCCCGTCGATCTGTGCCACGTCAATCGTTCTCCCGTCGATCTGTGCCACGTCACTCCTTCCACGTCATATCTTCGTGTCCCACTTCTCGCTCTTTGTGGGAGGTGCCACGTCACTCGGTCTCCCGTCGATCTGTGGCAGGTGCCACGTCACTCGCTCTCCGGTCGATCTGCGCCACGTCGCTCGTTCTCCCGTCGATCTGTGCCATGTCAGTGCTTCCTATCTTTTTGTGTCTCATGCCACGTGTCAGTTTATCTTGCTGGGGTCGCCTGCTACTCGTCGATCTGTGCCACGTCACTCCTTCCACGTCATATCTTCGTGTCACGTCACGCTTCTTATGCCACGTGGCAGTCTATCTTGCTGGGGGTTGTCTGCTATATGGACAGAGTTTCACTCGCTCGCATGGATATCACTGAGAGGATCAGAGGATGTAGGTGTTGATGATTTTTTTTTTTTGGGGGGGGGGGGGGGGGGGGGAAAGTGGGTGATGATATCGATGGCAGAGACACATCTTTTTTTTCTTTTTTTTTTTTATTTATGGCAGAGACACATCAACACAACGTTTTTCACAATGTACTTGTATTTCGAGCGGCCTGCCTTTCTCAGTTTTGTTCCTATGTTTTTTCGTTTTTTTTTTGGGTTGTTGGTGCCCTTGATTGCCGCTCTTCCTGCAGGACCTGCACAGTTTTTTTTTCTCCCCCCTATTTTTAAAATTTCGCTTCCACCACCTCTTCGGTTTTTCGTGCGTGCGTCACCAATCGTGGACGATCTTTTTTTTTTTTTTTTAATTAGTTTGGTAGTAAATGGCAGTTTTCCTTCGCCATGACTGTCTTTTATGGCGTGGTACATTTTCACAGTCCTCGAAAGTCCACGAACGTCCTCCTCCTCCTCCTCCTCCTCCTCTTGGTCCTCTTTCCTGTCCTGGTTCTCCTGCTCCTCCTCCTCTTCCTCCTCCTCCTCTTCCTCCTCCTTTTCGTCCTTCCTCTAGCCCCCCTCCCTAATACTTCTCTCACTGTTCACTCCTCTCGTTCCCGTGCCCCTTGGCTTGTTTCTATCCTCAGCTCCTCCTCCCAACCCCTCCTCCTCCTCCTCCTCCTCCTCCCACTCCTAACCTCTCCATCCACCTTCTCCACCCCCTCCGCCTCCTCCCAACCCCTCTATCCAACCCTCTATCCACCCTATCCTACTGTTCTGATCCTCCTGTACTGCCCTCCGTGTGGCAACACGTGTCCAAGCATGGGCACCCGCTCTTTATTGTTTTCTTGTTTTTGGCTTATAGGGTTGAAGAGTGAGGTGCTAGGAGAACGGCAGCTGTGTGAAAGAAAAAGGAAAAGCAGAGTGAAATGGAGGGAGGGTAGTGGGGGCGAAGGACTCGACAACAGAAGCAAAGAAGCGCAGGAGAGAGAGAGAGAGAGAGAGAGAGAGAGAGAGAGAGAGAGAGAGAGAGAGAGAGAGAGAGAGAGAGAGAGAGACGGAAGTTCTGGGAGACGGGTGGATGGGAGAAGGAAAGGGAAAAGCAGGATGAGGAGGTGGAGGGAGGAGAAAATGGCCCAAAGAATACACAAAAGAATTAAAAATAAGAATGAAAAGAAAGTTCAGGACGAGAGCAAGGAAGTTACGAGAATGTCTTTCTTTTTTCCTGGAAAAAATGGAAGTAATTTATAATAAGCTGAAATATTAAAAGAGTTGAAAAGCGAGCAGTGATTAGTTGAGAAGCGGATGGAGGGAGGAAAAAAAAGCAAAAAAAAAAAAAAAGAAAAGCAAAAAATCCTAGTGTGTGACCACGCCCTCGAGTTAGATTTGTGAAGCTTCCTTTTTTTTTCCTTTTTTTTCCCTTTTTTTTCCCTTTTTTTTCCTTTTTTTTTCCTTTTTTTTTCTTTTTTTTTCCTTTTTTGTTTTTTTCCCAGATCTGTGAAAGTTCTTGAGAGGTACAAATTTGAGAAGTGCAATTAGGAAGCGAGAAGAAGAAAGCAAGAGGGAGGAGAGGTTGGGCATCGCTCCACCACTCACCAATGCACAAAAGACAAGTTATGATGGTGGTGTATCTTTCCATGTTCTAGCGGATTATTCATTTTCATTTTGAGCATTCGGTGATTAGTGGAGCGAGGCCCGTTGATGGGGTAGAAAGCTCGACTGGAAACAGCCCAGCCCAGTCCAGCCCCACCCCAGCCCAGTGCGTTGTTTGCTTCCGCTCTCTCTCTCTCTCTCTCTTTCTCTCTCTGTGCGCTGCTCGGTCTCTAGGTGTATCTTTATTTTCTTTCTTAATCCCTTCGCCACCTTTTTCCCCCCAACTCCCCGGCGCCCCCCCCCCCCCCCCCCCCCCCCCCCCCCCCCCCCCCCCCCCCCCCCCCCCCCCCCCCCCCCCCCCCCCCCCCCCCCCCCCCCCCCCCCCC
>BFEA01000111.1:1650293-1665894 GCA_003427395.1 Chara braunii | reverse complement strand
GTGTGTGTGTGTGTGTGTGTGTGTGTGTGTGTGTGTGTGTGTGTGTGTGTGTTGGGACACATCCAGGGAGATCCAGTGTGTGTGTACGAACAAGTTGCTGAGAGTGCAAGTGTCGGCCATAGCTGGCCAGGACAAGTTCGAATCTGAGTTGTGTTCTTGGCTTCATTATCTCTGAGCTTTGTGTGGGCGCTAGTCGCCAGTTTGATCGTCATCTGTTTGTACGCATGCTGAAAGTGTGGAAAGACGAGGCTGATTGCATATTTTGCTTGTAACGTGTATGAATTCAATGTAATTGTGATCCTGAAAAAAAAAAAGTGCGCTTCCCAATTTTTTTTTGCTTAAACGTGTATTAATTGTAATCCTGAAAAACAGAAGTGCGCTTGCCGGATCATTCAGTGGCCAAAAATAGGCTCAGTCTTACACCAATTTCAAAAGCCTTTTTTTTTTTTTTTTTTTTCGTTTTTATATTTGTTTGTAGCTTGTAATATAATCTTAAAAAAAAGAGTGCGCTTGCCACAGATTATCCTGTGGCCAAAAATATGCTCAGATTCTCAGAGTCTTTCAGACTCTTTCAGACCAAACAAACTCAAAACCAAATCCTGAGCTGCGCTTGCACTCGACTTCTTCCTTCTGCCATTTGGCTCGAAGCGACAATCCTTCCATAACTCCATTTGGTCTTCTCTCTCGTAGCAGTGGCTATGGCTGCCATTTGGCTATTGTTGTTGTTGGTAATGGCTACTATTTGTCTATGGCTGCCAGTGGCTGTGCCTGCCATCTGGCTATAGTGGGTATGGCTGCTGGTGCGATCCACCACCCAAAAACGCTAGGGCCGCCGCTCACCTAAGCCGTTTGGCTATGGCTGGTGTTGGCTATGGATGTCAGTGGCTATGGCGGCTATGGCTGCCAGTGGCTGTGACTGCTATTCGGCTATGGCTTCCAGTGGCTGTGACTGCTATTCGGCTATGGCTGTTGACGCCCAGTACTGATTATAGCTTCTATCACCAGTCTCATCGACGGCGCGAAAAGCGTATGGTCCTTCTGCATGCAACGTTTCTCCCATACATTACCTCTCTCTCTCTCTCTCTCCCTCCTGTCTCTCATCCGGTCTTGACCGCCGCACTGGAACAAAAAAGTGGGGAAACCTACTCGTGGTTTAAATGGAAACCAGCGTTGCGTCCGTGCTGTCCAACGCCCTCTGCAACCCTTCCAATTATATCATTGATTAAATTGATTAATAATATTTTCATTACGAGTTTGTCAGTCGTGTTGAAAAACGGATAGCGAAGCTCGGAGTGGACCCTCTTTAGCCTGATAGAGGCCCCATCCTTAGCAGAGCTTGGAAATCAAACTACGGTAGGGTTCAAAGTTTGAAATTGGGTTTTTGGATTTTGAATTTTAAAGTGTGAACACTACTCTTTGGATTCTGTCAGTATCAACAAAACAAAACAAAACAAAAAGAAGAAATAAAAAGTAAATTGCAGGTGTAGTCAATCAATGGGCCTCACTCCACTGCACAACATCATTCTAAATGTACCTGGATCCGGAAATTCTCCCAATGCAGTAGAAATGTTGGATCGGTCCGAACGTATGTGGTCCAAATGCTGTCAAGGTACACATAGAGCATGCTGCGTAGCGGACCGAGGCCCAATAAGGTTAGTATAACTTAGTAATCTTTTTTTGCACCTGGGCAATTGACGTTTTTCAAGTTTCTTTCGCACATGTGGTCAAGTCTGCGACTCTTGGGTTAACATTTTGCAGGAAATTGCAGCTTTGGGTCTGTAGTTTCAGGCTGCAAAATAGTAACCCAACCCAAGAGTCCACTCTTGGGTCAAGTCTTGGACTCTTGGGTTGACATTTCTTGCAGCCCGACTGCGGGAGTTGTTTGTCACACTCTTGTCTTTCCTCAGTTTCCTGTCTTTTTTTTTTTTTTTGTGGTGTTTATTGATTGGACGGTGTTGAAGTGTTGAACAACCTAAACCACCCGGTACCCTCCGGCATATATATCGGGCGGGAGGCGTTGGCATTAACGCGCCGCAACTTCGGGGACCCACGGCCGTTGATAAATTTCATCGACAGCCTTTGTCGGGGTGCGGGCCTCCGGAAGTCGCAGTGAGGGGCCCGTGGCTGATATATGGCGGAGGTACTGGTGGTTTAAAAACTGTCTGCGCAGGTCGGATTGGAGTATTTGACACACTCTTACTCTTGTCTTCTCTGTCTCTGTGGTGTTTATGGACCGAACTCACTGGATGCAATTTTATGTAAGATCACCCGTCTCGTGCTATAGAGGGGTTCAAACTTCAAATTCAGCTCCAGTAGGGCAAGCCTATTTTGCACTCGTGTGGGGCTGTTCTATGTTTCTGAGTGTGGATAGTGCTTTGGGAAAATCTGTGTCCCAAAGTTAGGATAATGTTTGGATAATGTCTTCGAAATAATGGGTAATGTTTGGATAACGTTTTCTTTGTTTTTTCAGTAGTTTATTGAACTCCATTGAATTTTATTCATTCATCCGATTGCATCCGGATTGCATCCGGATTCGAACTTGGATCTGTATTTCAACAAGTTCATGGTTATATACCAACTGAGCTAGGCCAGCGGATATTTGGATAACATTTGGGTAATGTTTGGATAATGTTTGGGTAACATTAGGTTAATGTTTTGATAGTATTGATAGGGCTTGGAGAGGCTTTTTTACTCCCTCCCATAAATCCATTACCGGGGCCTTTACCTGGCTTCATCTTGATTAGAACTTGGGTCTGTGTTTCAACAGCTTTCACTAGCTCCGTCGATATTTGGATAACATTTGGGTTCACGTTTGTCAAAGTTAACGTTTGGGTAACATTTGGATAATGTTTGGATAACATTTCGACGATGTTGGAATGACGTCTCGACTATGCGATTGCTTCCGCCTGTGTTCTTGATGCATTCAGCACTGTGATCTGACATAGGCAGAACTTCCGCAGAAGCTATAGTAGCATAGTCGAGACGTCCTCTTCAAACATCGTCCACATGTCATCCAAACGTCTCGACTATGCTGCTATTGCTTCTTTTTTTGGGTACAGGTAACAGGTGTGGTGTGGTCCTTAAAAGATAAAACCCATTTACATTTGATGAACTTGAAAGCTTTGAAGTTTGAACCATCGACAGATTTTCCGTTTTCTGACCTGGTGTTTGTTGTAGATCTCATGGTTTGGATTCTTGCATAATTCTGGTTTTGGCTGAATGTTGCGGAGCAGATGCAAGCACGCCATGCGACGAACGGAAAACCAGTTTGTCCGATCTGTCGGGAACCGTTCGATTCGAACACCTGCTTTGGTCTGAACAGGGACTTGAGAGATGCATTGGAAAGGGCTCAGCAGGCGACCGCAGAGGCGGAGAGGCAGGCAGAAGCTGTGGCGCAAGCGCTGGAAAGAGAGCGATTGGCGGTTGTAGAAGCAGAAAGACAATCGGCCGCGGCAACGCAGGCACAGGCGACAGTGGGTGCAATGATTGGTAGAGGATGTCAACCTGGCGGATCGGCTCGAGCTTATATGGGAGACCAGGGGAGCGGGAGACAGACGGGCGATTGGGTTGCGGGTTGGGAGGAGGGAGAAGAAGACGAAGACAGGGGTTATGTCGGGATCGATCGGACAAATTGCCGAGGATCGAAGAACGGTGAACCGGAGGTTAACGCGTGGGGCTTTTTGAATAGCCTGTTATTGTTGATGACGGGGGGCGAAGAAGAAAAACAGCCCTCTGGAGGGGAAGTTATGGCGAGGACGCCCGCTTTCGGTGCGTTTGGTGGCGGTGCGTCGCATGTTCCGAGCGCCCCGCCGCTCAGCATGGCAACAGGAATGGCGTGTGACATCCAGATGGTCAAGGCGGTTCTGGAAGCAATGCCGCCGCAATGGGTACCGGATAGCGGGGCGTCTGCCTGTATGCAATGCGGCTCGCCGTTCCGACCAGTCGTGTGTTTTCGACATCACTGTCGTTTTTGCGGGGGTCTCTTCTGCAGGTACGTAAACGTAAATCAGTTCATGTCGCTGTCTCAGGATCTCTCGACCATACTGGGGGGATGAGTCGAGCGAGTACATTTGATGTAAGGGGACACGGGACCCGTTTCCAGCTTCTTAATACAAAATTGAAAAGCCGCCTTTTGTAAAGAAAAACAGAGAAAAGAGAGGTAGGTAAATCCTCTCTCTTTTTTTTTTTTTCCAACCACGTCACCACGCGAGGAGAGGTGGTAAGAGCACCCCCTCCTAGCAGGCCACCTGGTTGCTCCTCCAGTCTATTGGTGGGGAGCAGCACCTGCTGGAAAGCAGGTCCAGCGTCCCACTGTACATTGAAAAGCTGAACTACACTGTGTAATCCTGCCAGCATTAGTTGCCTGTGTTAGAGGTAGGTAAATCACTCTCAAAATTGACTATTATTGTATTTTGGTCCTCTGGGGGTTTCGGACCGAATTAGGTTGTTGTTGTAATTTTTTCCGAAGTCTTGGAGACGTGGGTTAAGTACTCTGGTTGCTACCTAATCATAATACTGGGCTAACCTGGAATTGGATTGATGATGCAGAAGAGGACGACTGCTCAGGTCTTGCTTCGATGAAAAGATGAACAAAACTACTGCAAATGGCGCGCATGAACAAGAGATTAGTAAGGAGTGAGAAGTGCAGCCTTCTGCCACTAGGCAAGCRAGGAAGCKTTCTGYATATCYCTGTGYAGTTTTAGAGASWGTGTGTGTGTGTGTGTGTGTGTGTGTGTGTGWGWGAGAGAGAGAGAGAGAGAGAGAGAGAGAGAGAGAGAGAGAGAGAGAGAGAGAGAGAGAGAGAGAGAGAGAGAGAGAGAGAGAGGTCTGACACCTGCCCGGTGCTGGAAGGTGAAACAGACAGACAGACAGACAGATATACTCGCACAGGGAGGTGGAGAGACAGGCGGAGAACAAGTGAAAGGGAGAAAGAAAGGAGGAGGAGGAGGAGGAGGAGGAATGTTGCTTCTTACAGCATTGCAACAGATATCGATCCAGTAGGGATGAACAGTTCAATCCCATAATCTCACAGTCACTCCACCCTCGCACACGTCTGCTCCTGCATGGTCTTGTATCTTCCATGTACTGGTACGAAGCCTCCCTGCAACAATAATAGTGTGTGCAGCTGCACGCGCAGAAAGTCGCAGACCTTTCTCCCACTCTCTGCTGTAGCTTGCCTTGACAGTCTGAATGAAGTCTGCTTTAGCAGGCAGCTGAGAGAACCTTTGCTGGGCTTGCTATGATGCCTCTCTTCTTCATGTCTTGCTGTGCTGTCCCTCTCTTCTTGTGGGGTCTTCCTTTGATGCCCCTCTCTTCTTGTGGGGTCTTGCTTTGATGCCCCTCTTCATTTGGGGTCTTTCTGAACCTCAGACCTCTCCCACCTCCCTGATCACAGGTCTTCAGGCTACCTTCTTCAAGCTCTCAGTATGGAGGATACCTACCCAGCTATGGCCACCAACCTCTCCCGCCTTCACCCAAATAGGATGCACAGTGATTTTTGCTGTCTTTAGACTGAAAGTTGCCCCAAATACAGCTCTAATGACTGTGCGATCTATCTGAGGGACGGTGGTAGCTAAGTAATACTAAGCTATTACTAACCAGAACACTCACTGCCTGGACTTTTGCTTTGATGCCCCTCTTCATTTGTGGCGTATGACGATGAGATGCCCCTCGAGCGTGCATGCAACATTGTTATCGGTCTTTTTTCTTTTTTCTTTTTTTCATGTTTCATTGCCCCAGGGTTATCAAGTCTTGATTCAGGTCCCACGGGGAGTGCCAATATGAAAGAAAAAAGGGGAAAGAAAAGGTCTTGACCGCCTGCGTACTGCCGCCAATAACAGCAAATCTCTTGCAATCGTCCTACGGCCTAAATCTTTTTTTTTTTTTTTGTTTGCAGGGAAGGGCCCCCGTCTATTGGTTGGGGGCATCACCTGCTGGAAAACAGGTCCAGCGTCTCTTGACATAGAGAACCAAAGTATCTGGGATAAATGTCTGCAACCACGTAAGTTTGTATGCTCGCCTGCCAGCATTGATTTCCCTGGGAGCCAGGGGATTGACTGAGCAGACCCTTCTGCGACGCTGGATTTTTAACTGTGAGCCAGCTGAAGACCATACATTTGGACAGGAATTCCTTCCCTTGATGATTGACCCAACAGCCATTTATGCTGAGCATCTGATCCTGCCTAGGAGTTCCCTCCCCCGTACCACTGCTCGCCCACCATGGCTAGAGCCTGTAGTGGGAAACGGTCTGGAAAGTCCGATGCAGCACGCAACGGCACACCCGGGTCCACTTTGGTCCAATCCTGGAAGATGAGGTGATAGTTTCTGTCCACATGCCCCACAATTTCCCCCTCCTCCTCCCTTCCCTCGCCTCCCTCCCATAAAACTTCTGCAATGGGACTCCCTCCCCCCCCCCCCCCCCCCCCCCCCCCCCCCCCCCCAGCCAGTCATTGCCGAATTGTTGGATAAATTTTTTGATTTCTGCTTTGACCTGTAGGGATGTAAGTTTTTCTTTCACAAAGTTCACCCTCTCCCATTGAATAGTGATTCCGGCTTGCACTTGCAGCCTAATTTTCTCCACCAGGATTGGTCCATCTAGTCGCACTCCCTCCACATCTCAAAACACAGCGCCTCTCCTCCATAGAGCCTAGAGCATCGCCAGCCTCCCCAATTTGAACATATTGTCCTCAAAGGTGGTGGTTTGCTCCTGGTGCCCATGCTTCTCACAGCAGTGTCTTCCAGTCCCACAGCCAAGGTTCCGTGGTGCCCATCTGGCTCCACACCCTGTCCCACCACCTCCATAGCCATACCGATCCTGGGCATTGTAAGAAGATGTGTTCGATTGTCTCTGGCCGACATCAGGCAGCTGAGAGCAGAGCTTGCACCATGGCAGGGCAAGCCCTCGCTGCTCCAGGGTCGTCCTATCTATCAGCCAGTCGTTTGTAGGTAGGCAGCAGTGCTCTACTTGCCCTTGCAGTGATGCCACTTTCGCTGGAGAAGCCTTGCTCAGTCTAAACAACTTAACTGAGTGGGGGGCCTCCTTCCTCACGTTCAGGTGCTGCATCCACCTGCTCTCCACTGCGTCCCTCAGGTTTATTTTGGGGGCGCAGCAGTCGATAAGCCGACTTGACCGACAGTGTATGCAGTTGCCTCCGGCCCTTCTTTCCCCTACCCAAGGGCAGGGTCCAGGTCCAGTTTTCCGGGTCGAAACCAAGATGTGAGATTGGTGTCGTTGGTTTGTATGCCAGCCATCGGTCCCCTTCTTTTAGGACTCCGATGCAGAACAGGTGTGTTTGTTTTGTGCCAGCAAAGCTTATCCCCTTCCGTCCTTGTCAGCCTGTCGTCCGGGCCTTTGTGCAACAGGTTGATCAGCACCTCCCCCCCCTCCTTCCCGTGCCTGAAATAGGCCCATTATACTTCCCCCCTCCCCCTCCTGTCACTTTATGCCCACCCAATCCCTCTCCTCCAGGACTTTGCTTGCCACGCCTCCCTACTGATGGCGTTAGGACACTCGTGGTTCCCTCTCCACAGGAATGCCGCTGCAGCTGCCCGCCGCTGGAGGGTGGCCAACGCTGGTTTGTTAAGTGATCAGAGTGCCCTTTGCAAGCCTCTGAAAAAAACAAGTCAGAAAAAAAACAAGTCAAAACAAGGTGTGGAAAAAAGACGATTCAATGTGTGGAAAAGATGATACTGAGGGCATACGCACACGGATACTTTCCAGAAAATGCATGACTGAAATGACGGCCAGACCTGGATGAATCTGACTGCAATCACGTCCAGAGCTTTGTGGAAAAGGGTCCTAGTGTGAGTATGCCCCGAGAATGGAAATGAAGGAGTTTGACGAACAGACCGTTTTCAGTTGTGTCCTTCGAAACCTTCGTTAAAATTGCTTAACTATTCACGGAAGATTAGCATGGCCCATGTGAAAGGATGACTCTAGCAATTTGAGAAATGATCCAAAATTTTCCAAACCAGGAAAAGAAAGAAAAAGTCTTAAAAAAACAAATGCAAGGAAAAAAAAAAAAAGGATGACCGTCTGCAGTGTTGTGTGGGATGCCCGTGGCCTGCATGTGGTGATGCCCTGCAGTTTCTTCGTAGTCGGGACTCGGGACTCTTGGGGGTTCATCTGTGCAGTGGCTTAAATGATTTAATCCTGTACGGTCTGTTCATTGCAGAATCAATGCAGACAGATAAATTAAATGCCGGTTGACTTCCGAGGTGGGGGTTCTCATGGGTCTCTGTTTTGGTTTGCTCAACTTTTCTCTTCTTTGTTTTTCACCTGTTTCTCCGCTTGCATGCTGTTTCTGTATCTGCTCTGCTCTTGTTCTGATTTCGGGAATATTGGTGGCTCTGGATGGTAGATTTTGCTCGATGGGGAGGTGTTTACTTCCGGTGCTGTTCAGGGAGAGAAACCCTCAACGTGTGTGCGACACCTGCAAGGAGCGACTGGAGCCGGTGCAGAGGGTGTTGGTTGAAAGGGTGAGCAATGCTGCGCAAGTGGCTTTGCATGACGTCACAGATATGTCGAGTATGCGCGGATGGATCAACAGCCCACTGAACTTAAGCATGGAGGATGAGATTTTCAAAGCTACCAATACTCTCAGGAATTACCGCCAGGTACGTAGCGCGCGCGCGCGAGAGAGAGAGAGAGAGAGAGAGAGAGAGAGAGAGAGAGAGAGAGAGAGAGAGAGAGAGAGAGAGAGAGAGAGAGAGAGGCATATTGGTAGACTCTCCTCCTATCCCTGGTCTGCTTTGTGTTCTGGGGCTCCCTGCAGTTTCCCAATGTGTGCGTTCCGCACCAACCTTTCCATGCTTTTTTCCTTTTTTACCCACTTCTTCTAAGCTTTTTTGAAGTTTTTCTTTCCATTGATAAAAATTTAAAAATCAGGATTTCTATGTGCAAGGAAGATGAGCAATAGCGAACTTCAGCAATCAAACAGCATCATACACATGAGACCAGATAGTCATGACCTCGAACCAAAAGTAGAATTGCATCACGAATTTCACCAAATAAGAACACACCAAACGCTCATAATTGACAATGCTGAAATAGTCTCATCATCATCATCAACGCAGAACCAATGTTGATATCCTCTCTGGCGCTCGGCGCCCAGACTACAGATGGCAGATCCTATCTAGACTACTCTACAATGCCGCTGATGACGTCAACAGCTCCCCGAAGTACGAGGAGATCTCGGCCAATGCCGCACGCTTCAAGCACCAGGTATGTCTCTCGTATCACTCACAACCTCGTTCCCCAACTCACAGATGCCACTTGCACCCAAGGACCACCATGTGCCCCATCCAGCATACAGCAGCGCAGCTCGGCTATGGCTGCCTGCTCCTTCCATCTCGCCCGTGAGCGCGTGAGCCTGGCAGGCGATAGTGCAGCAGCGCTTGCGCACAAAGCAGCCAGTGCCCGAATGTCCAATGTGTAGGCAGGCCCTTCCCTATATCAAAGTGGCCTGCTGCTGCGTGCGGTATTGAGGTACCGGGCCCTGTCCCAGAAGCTTCCGGTAGGCCCCACGAGGCTGAGCCTCAGTCCGAAGTAAACAGACCCAGGGCCTGTGGTGGTTACCAGCACCCAACTGCCCTCAGCCTTTGTTCGGTCCACTTTGTGTATCCGGCCCAGGGCCTCCATCAGGTACATGCAATGAAAGGCAGCCTGGGCCGGGGCGCTTCCAACCAACTGGCGCTGCGCAACTGCCTGATTTTCCCCCAGTTGCGTAGTGACCCCAAAATGGCCTGGGGCCCTTGGTCGTGCCTGCCTTCACTTAGGGCGGCCGACTGAGTGGAAAATAGGCCCTGTAAGGCAAATCGAGGGGCCGTGCGTCGCGTATGGCAGTGTATTAAGCAATTTAAACTGTATATTTATCATTTAATCAGTTTGAGAACTGTTCTTCGGGTTTTTGATCGACTGCCCTCGGGCCCGAAGTACGAGGTCTGAGGTTTGAAAAAGCTTTCTTTTTCTGTTTCATCCCTTGTCGAAATAGCCGCTTCTACTTGCATGCTTTGCTCTTCATTTATTCCTTCCGCTGATGCAGCGCTGATCCAAGTTGAAAGCAGAATGACAAAGTCAAGAGCCACACCAATCCAAGAACACACTGAACACTGAAGTCTGTTGATAAGGAAAGTCTTCGTCAAACGTCCCAACACTCGATATAAAAATAGAATTGCAGCCCCCTGGCTGTGATGTGTCCTATACAAGCACCACTCACTACCCTGCTTCTGCTGACACTCTCGCCACTCTCCTCTCGGCAGATGCCGTTGACGAATCTGATCACACCGGCAGTCCCTAGCCCCACACACTCCAGGTAAGTGGGCGTCCACCAGTCCCCACTGCTGTAGCACTCGCTCCCTCCCTGACCAGTCCACCCACCGGCCATCTTCTCCCCTGCGTAGCACTGCCTACCAGCTATGGCTCGCCGGCAGTGACCACAATTCCTGGCTTATTCGTTGCATGGACGCTGGCTTCTAGCGCTCTCTTGCCGATGCTGCCTTATACTGTCCGCTGCCCAACATCGATATGCCCCTTTGCCTCCTTGCTTTTGTCTCTTCTGAGACCGAGGTCTGGGTCTATCGGTAGTAAGGCCCTATGAGCCTTGATCCCAGCCCAGGTACCTGCACGGCCTGGGTCCTGACTGAGGGAGTACCTGGGAGTCGACCGGGGTGGCCTGCATTGGGGCCCAGTCTGTCTCTGGAGTCAGGACACAACTGTTTCATTTTTTAGTTTTTATTTGTCTTCGGTCGCAGCCTTTTCTTAGGGCCTGCCTGGATTTTGCGGTCTGGCCCGCACACCCAGGGCTCTGCTGAAACCTAACAACATTGCATCAAACCACCAGTGGAGCCTGGGCCTTGCGGCGCCGCACTGTGAGCTAAGCGTTGCCGAACTGTCAGCGATAGACTTTATTTTTTTTTTTTGTGGCTGGCGCTGCCAGCCGTTGTGGTCCCGTAGCCCCGACCCTCCGAAATTTCAGGAGTGAGCCATGAAGAAATCCTGCAAGGCTGGGGCTGTGTACCACTGGTTCAATGGTAGTATTTGGCTTTTTTTCTTTTCTTTTTGTCTTTGGAAAGCCGGCCCAACGTCCCTGGAGACGGGAGCAATATCCCCACTCCACGGTTCCCGGCATTACGGCCCGGGGAACCCTGACCACTTTTTGATTACTTCCTCCAGGAAGGAGTGATTGTGAGCACTTGTGAGAACCTGATGGCATGAGTGGACGATGCGTCTTTGTTCGCTTGGGAAAAGTCTGGAAAAGTCTGGAAAAAGACTGAAGGCCGAAGATTGTTGACGAGTTGTTGAAAGGGTATGATGAAAATCTGATGCTAAAAAGAACCGATGAAGGAACCTGGGCGAAATGGGACTTTTTGGGGCTGAATGGGACTCTTTTGGGGCTTTTTGAACCGGCGGGTTTGAAAAAAGAGTGAAGGCCGAAGATTGTTGACGAGTTGTTGGAAGCGTATGATGAAAATCCGATGCTAAAAAGAACCGATGAAGGAACCAGGGAGTGGGACTTTTGGGGGCTGAATGGGACATTTGGGGGGCGTTTTGGACCCGCAAGTTTGAAAAAAGAGTGAAGGCCAAAGATTGTTGACGAGTTGTTGAAAGCATATGATGAAAATCTGATGCTAGAGAGAACCGATGAAGGAACCGGGGAATGGGACTTCTTGGGGCTTTTTGGACTGCTGGGTCTCAGATCTCAAACGCAGAGAAAAGGGTGAAGTGCTGGTATAGGGCCAAGAATCTGGATGAGATCTGGTCCGAGGACGATGGACTCAAAATCCGGAGGTTCCGCGGCTTTGGATCGTATGTGTGCCACCGGCAGAAAGAGGCCGGTGATTTATGGGGCTCTACATAGGATCTGGAATTGTACGAATGCAAGTCGAAGGGTGGGTCGAATGTTTGCTTTTGCTTATATGTGAGCCGCGGAATCAAGGCTACCCTGAGATGGAAATTCCGTGGCTCGGGTAGCCCCGGGTGACTCTGGATGGAAACACTGGGAGGTCGTTCAGGACCTGTCAGGATTTTGTAGAACCTTCGAGATTGTTTTTTTCCTTTGCGGTCCTGTTTTGACAAGGGGTTAATCTAGGGCTTTCCGTTTACTCGGGTAGCCTGATTTAGGGGGGTACCCTTGGGGCAGGGGAGGCCAATTTGGGGGCCCTGTGTGTTTTTTCTAAAGGCAGCGAACAAGTGACCAGGTAATCGGTCGCAAGTGCTGTGGTCAATCCCCTCTTTCACCAAGGAATCAATCCCCCCCTGATGAGTTATTGGCTTCCTGCACCGGTTGAAATGCGGCATCGGGGATGATAGTTTCACTCTGTGTGCACTTTTCTCAGTTTTCTGTTTGTTATGCGATGGAGTGTAAAAACATTTCGCTCGGTATTGACAAAGAATACAACTTCCCGGCTTCTGGCACCGGGCGAAATGCGGCATCGGGGAAGCTAGTTTCACTCCGCACGTTCGTTTGTTTTCTGTTTGTTACTCGATGAAGCGTAAAAGAGTTGTCTCGGTATTGATGAAGAAGACAAGTTCCCGGCTTCTGGCACCGGCTGAAATGCGGCGTAGGGGACGCTAGTTTCACTCCGCGAGCTCTTTTCTGTTTGTTACTCGATGGAGAGTCAAAAGTCTCTTGGTATTGACGAAGAAGACAAATTCCTGGCTTCTGGCACCGGACGAAATGTGGCGTCGGGGAAGCTAGTTTCACTCCGCGTGCTCGTTTGTTTTCTGTTTGTTACTCGATGGAGAGTAAAAACATTCGCTAGGTATCGACGAAAAAGACTAGTTTTTTTTTCTTTCTTTCTTTCTTTCTTTTCTGATGCCTCTCACTTATGTGTCAATCTTGAGTGCTGTTGTTTGTCGTTTCATGTCCGTCTTTGTCGGCTTGCGGGCCTAGCATTGTGGTCATGTGGTCATGTGATCACCTGGTTTCTTCTTTCACTCGGCATTTCCTGCTTCCTTCAGGAAGGACTGACCGCCAGCATGCCCATGCCACCAACCGAGGCTTAAATGCCAAATACACATTTAGTACAGTGAATATACCACAATAACTTACGGCCAATATACCAATGGGCCTAGCTCAGGTGGTACACCCATGAACTGTTGAAATAGAGACCCAAGTTCGAATCCAGATACAATCAGATTTGACGAGAATAAATTTCAATAAAATAATTCTGAATCGCCTGGGGCCGGTCAGTAGAATGGTGATACCTCAAGACCGTCGCCCTTTTTAAGAAAGAAAAGAAAAGAAAAGGAAATTAAAAGAGATACGGCCCGTATGGTAGTAGTAATTTGGCAGTTAATATTTTACTGTGATGTTTTTTTTTGTCTTTAGAGTGCTCGCTACCGTCTTCGCCCGAATACAACGTACAGTCATTATAACTGTATTTGGGCCAACTCGCAGTCTAGATACAGCAATAATGATCGTACGTTGTATTCGGGTGAAGACGATGGCTTGCTAGGCTTTGATCGGCATGAGGTGTGTCCTTGGGTGAGTTGGCACGGCTGTGGCAGTTAGTCATCCATGACAGCCATTCAACAGACATAAAGTAAGATGTAAAAAATTATAAAAAATAATAAAATTAAAATACTATAACATAAAATAGAAAGTATTACAGTACTATACATCCAACCTCTGGTTTCACTGCTCATGTGCAGAGGGATTTTGTACTGTGAGAAGCAGAAAGGGTATGTGTTGAAGGGTGTACGACGGGACATTACGAAGACAGTTTAAGTGGGGCAGATGACATTTGGTAGGTGGTGGAGGTATTGACAGAAGATGGGAGGGGGTTGTGAGAGAACGGATCAGTGAGGCTCATCTGCAGTGCCAAGAGGAGAGAGAATATTTTTGAGGCTTTCATTTTATCCCCTCCTCACCCCTCCTCTCCCCCTCCTCCCCCCTCCTCCTCCCTCTCTTTCTCTGCCCCCTTCCCCCTTTAGGCCCTGAGGCTCATCTTTATCCCCTTTTTCCTCAATCTCCTGACCCCTGCTTGATGCCAGTGAGCAGGCACTAGTACAAGCTGTTGCCACAATCTTGGGCCTGCCTATACGTACTTAATAATACTTTTTTATTATTATTTATTTTATTTTATTTTAAATTTGGACCATTTCTCGATTTATGCGTGTCATCCTTGCGCAGGGGCCATGCTAATCTTCTCTGTATCGTTCCAATTTTAACGGATATCCCGAAGGACACGTACTTAATAATAGTTATGCATGTGTCGGTGATATATTTTTCTTCCTTCTCCCCCTATTTGTCCAACAGCTTGGAGTCCCTCTAGTCGTCACTTGTCCTGTTGGAACCATTGACTGACGGGTGGGTGGAAGCTTTGTGTACAGTGGTGGCAGCTGTAGCACTGGATAACCCAATGGATAACCCAATGGAAAACTGTTGCATACTGTAACGGTGCAGACCAGAACAAGAACCGACCTCTCAATACAAAGTACAAGATAGTGTAGCCGAAGACTTAGATACCAATGATCCGAACAATCAATATTGCAATGCAGCCCTGAACATACATCATCATCATCGTTCCATGGTGTGAAAGGGGTCTGGCGCTTCACACAGGAAGACTGTGCCAGCCCCAACCATACACAGACGAATAAGAAGGGGGTTAGACGAAGAGGAGGGGAAGATGGGAATGTCGTCAACACCAAGTCTTTGGCACAGGCCCAAATTGTGGCATACTGCGTAGCCACACGGGCCCTGCAGGGCCCGTCCCGGACATTCAGCCTGAAAGCCTAAAACTTAGGGCGTACAGGCCCCGGTCGTTTCAGCCTGAAAGCTGAAAAACGAGGGCCTGCAGGCCCTACTCCGTTTCAGCCTATTTCTGACCCAGAGTGTTTCCAGCCTGAAACGGAGGGCCATTTTCAGGCCCTCATTGTTTCAACCGCCCCTAAGACTCAGGCACGTAAACAGGGATGCGGAACAGGCCAGAAATAGCCTGTTCCTCACAAGCTTGAGCAGGAGCTGCAGCGGCAGCCCCTGCCTCCGATCGGCATTGGCAAGAGCAGCCTCCTGGACTGCTCGCCACCCGGGTAGTTCATAGGGCTTCCCAGGCACTTCACGGGCAGGTAGTTGTCAGTAGGAYGAGTAGTCTTCAGGATTTCGGCCGCAGCACTCAGGAGGAGCGCTGCAGTAGTCTTCAGCGCTAGGCAGTAGTATTAGCGCTAGCTGTAGTCTTCGGTGCTGGGCGCCCATAGCTGGAGTAGTCTTCAGCGCTGGGCGCTGGTAGGTGGTAGATCGCAGAGTTGGGAGAGATACTGGCGGAGGCCAGTGGTAATTACCTGTGGCGCCATCGCTCCAGCTCCATCTTCGTGGTACCTGCATCAAGGCGCCAACTTCACAGGTTAGTACTGGACACAGAGAGAGAGAGAGTTCTTCTTCTTCCTCTTCTAAGTCCACCATCTCTTCTCACCATCTCGCCACCTGACTTCTCAGACTACGACAGAGAGAGAAAGAGTTGTGACTTGAGACTTGATGACATTGGATCCAGACTGGACATTGGGATTCAGACATTTCGACGAGGGACTATTTGGGCCTGTACCGAGACTTGGTGTTGACGACATTCCCATCTTCCCCTCCTCTTTCGTCTAACCCCTCCT
>BFEA01000111.1:1596009-1617251 GCA_003427395.1 Chara braunii | reverse complement strand
TTTTTTTTTTTTTTTTTTTTTTTTTTTTTTTTTTTTTTTTTTTTTTTTTTTTTTTTTTTTTAATAAATATAATGCACAATGTTTCGCTACCGGTTGCTCTAGGCTCGGCAAGGCTCGGCATATCGGTAGCGGGAGGCTTGCACTTGATAGCTGGGAAAGGTACTGGACCTACTGGTGGTTTAAATAACACAATATTTTGAAATTTGGATTTGGAGAGGATAATGATGCATTGACCAGCAAATCCCTCTCCGACCTCCCACGGACTTCCCCGACCCCTTCCCACCACACCAGCTGGCAATGGTGGACATGCAATGGTATGGTGTGACATGAATAGGCGTCGTCGTCGGTCTGCCTTCAACTGGTCTCCATGATGCTATCCTGCTTGGGGTATGTTCTACTGAGACAAACATTCTGGAACGGCTGTTCTTCAGAACCTCGGAAGTGGGGGGAGCCAGGAAGAGGAAGTAGCCATCTGGTATCAAGTGTATACAAGGAACGCTGGACCCGGTTTCCAGCAGGTGCTGCTCCCCACCAATAGATGGAGCCTTCAGAACTCGGAAACGGGGGGAGCCAGGAAGCGGAAGTAGCCATCTGGTGCCAAGTGTATATAAGGGACTGCTCCCCACCAATAGATGGAGCCCTCCCTGGTTTCCAGCAGAAGGGTTGGGTGCAAGACGAAGACTTGGAAAGTGACAGTTTACACAGTTCAAACTGGGTGGGGGAGGGAGGAACTAGTGAGTTACAGTAGGTATCTGGCTCCATTTCCAAGGTGTAGAGGTTCCCCCCTCTCCCCCCTCTCCTGCTCAGTCAATCCCCTGAACGACAGGGTAATCAATGCTGGCAGGATTCTCTCACAATGATTCCCTTCTTGATATGTTGCAAAGTTATTTGTACCTGGGACGCTGGGCCCGTTTCCCAGCAGGTGACGCTCCCCACCAATAGATGGAGCCTCTCCCTGGGTGTTAGTGGTGTCTGCTCTTATCAGCACCACTAACACTGGCAGGGGCATGTTTAAAAAAAAAAAATAAAAATAAAAAAAAAATGATGCACTTGGTAGCGGCATGATCCGATAATCTAAGAAACTTTGCAATTTAATTTGTTATGATTGCTAATATATATATACAGTTAGTAGTACTTAGTACTACTAAGTGAATGGATTTGATTTGATTTATTTTCTAAATATTTAATGCAGTTGGTTTAAAATTTAAACAGTATTTTTTTGCAAATTTTTTGATTCTTCTGCAATTGTAGGTAATAGGTGTTAGGCTAGGCTACCAGAGTGGCCCGGGGTCACTTGCCCGGCCGGGCCAAAATAATAAAAATAAATAAAATATTTTTGAATTTTATTTTGTATTTTAAATTTGGTGAAGAATTTCGATGTGACCCTGAGGCAAAAGTTGTTCAGTTTATTTTTCTGCATAACATAGTTTGTTTTCCGAATTTTTGGATTTTTTTTTTTTTTTTTTTTTTGCTGGGACCTTGCACGGGCCGGCCACCCGGGACCCGGGCGGCCCGGCTGGTAGCCTAGGTATTAGGTAATTTATTTGGAATATCTATCATTGCAATTGCTTTTGCAGAAGCAGCAATTGCATTAGTTATTTTGATTAGCTATGTATTGAAATAGGTGGTCTATACGGATAAATATACTTTAAGAGATGAGATGGTCATTGTTGTGCCCATGACCTGTGTGAGCTGTCCTTTGATCATCGCCCAGGTCTATACGTTCTTTCCCAGGGTACCTTCCTTTTTCAGTCTTTTTTTTTTTTTTTTTTTTTCCCTTTGGATAGTCTGATATTGATTTTTTGGGGTAACTCAGACTCAGTCACGAAACAGTTTGGAAATGCACTACTGGCATTCCCCCGAACATAACACACCCCCACACGGCCCTACCGGACCCGAAACCTAGCTTGTATATACATTCGACATTTTCGGGCCTTTTTTTTTTCAACTTTCCTTTTTTTAATAATACAAGCCGGGAAAACGGGCTTCATCCCAGGTGGATTCTTTCTTTCTAGATAATGCACTGACTCTCCACGAATGATACATCCAAGATGAAAGAATGAATGCAGTCATTCTATTCTTTGACTTTGAAAAAGCATACGACCCCCTGTTTTCCTTTCCCTTGACTTGTCCTCCAAACGTGCTTGCCGGTGATAAGCAACCGGACTGTTGCCCTTCAGAATAGATGGGGCCTTTGTTTGTTGGGAAAAAAAAAAAAAAAAAAAAAAAAAAAAGCATACGACCAAGTTAACGGAAATTTCCTACAACAGAGTATGAAAAAGATGGGAGTAGGTTCGAACTTTAGAAAATGGGTACATAGCCTTTACTCAGAAGCCCACGGAAGAGTTAAAGTCAATGGCCGTCTGTCGCAACTATACCGTATGTCCAAATCTGTAAGGCAGGGAGACCCACTAGCGGCCCCAATTTTCCTCTTTATAATGGAAGCCATAGTCTCTTTCCTAAGGAAAGACCCCATGATTGAAAGATTAATGGAGGACAAGCAACACTCAATTAGTCTACCAGCAACTATCATATTCGCAGATGACTCAGACAACCCTTATAAGGGCATCGGATTCCTCTTTCCATGCAAGCATTCTCTTTTTTTTTTTTTTTTTTTTTTTTTTTTTTAACACAGTCCGTGTCAGAAATGAAAATCAACTGGCCGAAAACAATAGGCCGGTGGCTCACAGACCCTCAAATTGAACCACCTCAGAGCACAGCGGAAGGAATGACTCGGTCACAAGACAATGGACCTTTAAGATTTTTAGGAATCCAAGTGTGTAGGAAAGCTTCTGAGCAGTCAATGACTCCAACAATATTGAGTAAAATGATAGTCAAAATTGACAATTGGTCAAAGACAGATACATCTTTTTTTTTTTTTTTCAGTAGGGCATTGATATTGAATGCTTCTATTTTTTCAATGATGTGGTACACAACAACTATTTGTTGGAGTCCACAAAAATACCTTAGAACTCAATTGAGAAAAAAAGCAGCAACCTATCTCTGGACAGGGAACCTATCCAAAGTAAACTTCCTCTCCAACGTGGCATGGAAGTACGTTTTTCAGAGGAAGGCAAAGAGTGGCCCAGGAATACTTGATAAAGGCTCTGCAACCAAAGTGGATCATCAAATCAATAAGCAATGGCAATCTCCCATGCCATGGACAAACTTAGGGCTAAGAAGGATACAACAATTAGTAAAATACAGAATCCCGAAGAACATGCGTGGCCTTTTCTGGCTAATGACCAAATCTTTGGCAATGAGGGGCACAACTCGAGCAGCAGAGCCAGAGGAAGAAATGGAGGATCAGGAACAGGACTTCTGGAAGCAACTAATGAAAATCTGGAGATAGATCCTGCCAGCCAAGGTGAGAGAATCAATGAGCAAAGAGGAGGTGCTTAGGTAACCCCTCTTTTGCAACCAATCCCTACTAGATACTCAGAGAAAGCCTTAGATCCTAATCGGTAATGATACAAAATGGGGCACTTGGGTACAAAAAGGAGTGTCACAGTGGCAGGTTAACCACCTATGGCATGAGGCAGAAAAAAGATGGAAATCGGTCACGAAACTGAGAGAAGCCCTAAAGGGCTGCCATAACTTACAGGCGAACACTGGCATAAACAACATCCTCGGTTCCGTCCCAGAGAGATGGATCCAAGTGCTCAAAGGACCGTGCAAATCAAATGGAATCCGGGAGACTGGGCTACAAGAAAGATGGAAGTCGCCGCCACCATGGCTTATCAATTCCGTAAGAGGGAAGGACCAAGGGATTCCTGGCTTATCTGCGATATGTACCCATTAGAGGAACCAGGTGCAACCAGGGCTACTACTAGCTTTTTAAACCGAGCCCCTTCAGGGGAAATAGCCCTACTAGAACTAGCGGTAAGAAAAATAAGGGCAGTAGAAAGTACTAGAAAGTTAGTAGAAACAGAGGAACGTCGTATTTTCAAACCAACAACAAACATAGAAGACCTAGAAATTGATCCAGTGGAATGGGCCTGGAAAAGGAAATCGGGCAGATTAGGAATAGAAAAGTGTACTAATATTTTGGAGTACACCACGAAGTTGGGATATACATTGAGACAGTCACTGAGATCTGTTTCCGTTTCTCAAATTATAAACCAGAGATGAGAAACTCACCTCACCATACCACCTAACAACACACCCCTCTCCCCATGGAACGGAATTCTCAACCTGCGTAGCACGGCGAACGTGTTCGCGACCCTTTCTGTTCGGGCGAACACGTTCTCCCGTTCGCGCGAACGGGTCGAGAACACGTTCGCGAGAATGTATTTTCGAGGCCCGCGAACGGGGTTCCCCTGGGCCGGCACCGGTTGCCGGCGGGGCTTTGGAGGGGCCTGGGGAGCGGCGGTGTGTGTGTGTGTGTATCATACCTGCGGCGCGCACGTGATGCGGCGCACCCCAATATATAGGATTAAAAAAAAAATTCGGGGAGGGCTGGCTGAGGTAGCCAATGGTGCCCCTCCCATCTAAAAAATCGAAGGGCACAGAAAAAAAAAAATAGGCCCAGTGCACGTATTCCTTGTTAAATCATTTTTTTCCCGAAGGACCCCTGCAGTGTATCTGCAAGGGTCCCAACATCTCGAGAGACATTGGGCAGAATTCGTGTCAGTTACGAGCAGGCCAGCAATATATGTTCTGGTTTCGAAGTCAGGTCTGCTTTCTAGCAGTTATGGGCTACATTACTGCCGTAGCTCTCTGTTTCTTTTGTTTCGTTTTCCTACGAGCAGTGGCCCTAAGAGCCTTGCTCCACTCGTCACTACTTGCACAAAAGACAAAACATATGGCGGCGTATGGTTCCATGTTCCAGCAGAAGATTCATTCCTCTCTTTCTTGTGTTTCGTTTTTTTTTTNGTTTCTTTTGTTTCGTTTTTCTACAAGCAGTGGCCCTAAGAGCCTTGCTCCACTCGTCACTACTTGCACAAAAGACAAAACATATGGCGGCGTATGGTTCCGTGTTCCAGCAGAAGATTCATTCCTCTCTTTCTTTTGTTTCGTTTTTTTCTTTTTTCTTTTTTTTTCTTTTGTTTCGTTTTCCTACCAACAGTGGCCCTAAGAGCCTTGCTCCACTCGTCAGTACTTGCATAAAAGACAAAACATATGGCGGCGTATGGTTCCATGTTCCAGCAGAAGATTCATTTCTCTCTTTCTTTTGTTTCGTTTTTTTCTTTTTTCATTTTTTTCTTATGTTTGGTTTTCCTACGAGCAGTGGCCCTAAGAGCCTCGCTCCACTGGTCACTACTTGCACAAAAGACAAAACATATGGCGACGCATGGTTCCATGTTCTAGCAAAAGATTCATTCTAGTTTTGCACATTTGGTGAGTAGTGGAGGGAATCCCTGAAAAGCACGTGGTGAGTTGCCCTTCTACTGCCCAAAAACTCGTGTTCTCAGTGGTCCCATAACTGCTGAAACACGGACCTTAATGTGAATCAACAGCATATATACTTGGCGTGCGGGGGGAGAATGGGGTGGATCTGGTGGGGGGCAGCACCATTGCAGAGATGATGGATCTGTAGATACCAAGGGGGTTCAGGGATACCACCTATGCGCCCCCCACCCCTATATATAAAAAAAATAATAAAAAATAATTAAATAAAACTACGTTCGCGTTCGCTGTTTTTCGGAGCCTGTTTACGTTCGGGCGAACGTGTTCGCGTTCGCCGGAGAACGCGAACGGGGTGCTACGCAGTTCTCAACATAACATCAGTCAAATTAAAGAGCTTTCAGTGGCTCCTCGCACATTGTGCCTTACTAGTCAGCTCATGTCTATACAAGAGAAGGAATATACAGACGTGACCTCCACTACAGGAGCTATGTTATGGCTATACAAGAGAAGGAATATACAGACGTGATCTCCACTACAGGAGCTATGTTCCATCTACCCAAGTGGTTTGATAAAAGACAGAGAACATTCGTTCCAACAAATTGAATGTAAAAACGCACAACTCTGGACTTCTCTCAAAGCAAGCGGTCGCTAGTGCTAGCGCCCTGTAGCTGCTGGTCCGGCAGGGCCCGGGCCACCGACTCGACTAGTGTCCCGGGGGGTTCCCTCGGGCGCTAGGCCTGTCCGCGTGCCCAGCAGACGTGCGTGGTGTTTTGCCACGTGGCGCCTGCTGTTGGTGACGCACGGGTCCCGCGACGCGTGGGCAGGGGTTGCGCCAGCCGTGGGAAGTTTGGATACAAAGACGTTTAGTGGCGGCGGCTTCAACAACGATGGAGGGGGGCACAGAGATGGAGGAAGTGTCTGTGTTGTCCACTGCGATAACGCACAAATTACAGTTGGAGGAGATGCATGCGACGCTGTGCCAGTCGAACGGGGATCTGCCATACGAAGTGCTGCAGGAGGGAGAAGAGACCTATGATGAGCTCTATGAACTGATTTTCTCTCGACAGCGTGACGCGAGCGATAGAGCGAAGGCGTTCGCCGTTTTCTATGACTGCATTGACATGGTGCAGAGGATTAAGGATAAGTTATCTGACCTTTTGGCAAAGAGATCTGTGTGTGGTCTGCCAAGCTCTGAGACACAGATAGCATCTACACCTCTAACATCTTTGGCAACATCAACAACAACATTAATTTCGCCAACTACGGCAATATTGGAATCCACATCGGGTTCAGCTACATCATCAACAGCTGTGTTGGCGGCGGTACCACCATCTACGGTGGCGAGGTCACAGAGTGCTGTGAGTCCTGTTACATCATCATCAGCTGTGTTGGCGGCGGTACCACCATCTACGGTGGCGAGGTCACAGGGTGCTGTGAGTCCTGTTCAGCCATGGGGGCTGTCTGAGCAGGATGACGTGGCAAGGGGGCAGGAAGAGGGGCTGCCCTTTTGGGTGGATTGTGCGGATCGATCGCATTTAGATGTGCTCACAGGTCACGGCGGCAGGGGCCCAGAGGAGGGGCGGGGCCTGTGCGCCGCGATCGTTGAGCAGTTTCATAAGGTTGAAGATGACGATACTGTTGACCTCGCTGCTGGGGATGTGGTTACGAATGACGATGCTCGCTGTGAATCCCTGTGATGGAAACAATAATAACAACAACGTCAACTACATAGCATGCAGCAATGAGATCGGCGATGATTTCAAGCAGGGGGAAGATATTCGCTGCGATGGAAACAACAACAACAATAAGGTCAATTACATAGCTTGCAACGAAGACATCTGCCACGATATCAAACAAGGGGAAGATACTGGTGGGGATGTACGTGCGATCTGATTGCGGTTCTCTTCCCGGTCTTCCGTTGCTATTTTGTTTTTGTGTGCTGTGGGGTGCGGTTGGGATCAAGGACGTGATGGAGGGGCGATTGCGAGGGGTGTTGTTCAGGAAGAGGGTGTGGGATTTTGGAAGAAGGGTTGGGGGCGGGAAGGGGTAGGATAAGTAGTGTCTTTCACACCTCCGGTGTAAATGTGCTTATGAATTTTGAGAATCGGGGGGGGAAGTGGCTGAAGGCAACTTGAGATGAGCTAGTTCGCCAACTTTGTTAACTGTTTTAAAGATGATTGGGCGCATTTGTGCGGAGTTATGATTTGTTATGACGGCGAGATCTCCCGCTCTGAAAGCCCCTCCCAGGTATTAGAGGATCGTAAGGGTTTCGGAGGTGGAGTTTTGTTTTCATAATGTGGAGCAGCTTATCCCGTCAGGCGATCCAAGCTGCTCATTAGGATATAGCGCCGAAGTGTTGGCTGGCTGGTTTGGTGTGCACGATGGTTGTAGGGTCGACACGTGGTGCGCTGATATGATTCTGTAACTGTCAAGGGACGCTTGACCCGATTTCCGGCAGGTGTTGCTCGTTTCGCCACGTGGCCGCACTCAAAGGTGCAGAAAGGACAGTAGGGATAGGGGTTAGGATTGCCCATGAATGCGTGGCCACGGGTCGTTTCGCCACGTGGCCGCGCTCAAAGGTGCAGAAAGGACAGTAGGGATAGGGGTTAGGCTTGTCCATGAACGCGTGGCCACGTGACGCACTGGTGCCTCCTTGGTTGAGTAGGTGGCCTTATACTTGAATTTGTGAATTCCCACTCCAAATACCCCTCCCCGTGGTGTTGCAAATAGTAATAGCTGACGATCCGGGTCTAGGGGTGGATATTTAGTTTTCATAGGGGTGAGCAGTTAATCCCCTCGGTGGAGGGCAATCAATGCTGCTCATCTGGATATGGGCTGCCGCCTGTTTACCCACCGGTTCGTGCATATCCTTTTTTGGATTGATAGGATTGACAGGAGTGACAGGTGGCACGTAGATATGACTTCATGACTGTTACGAATAATTTGTGTGGTGAACGATATATCAAAGGGACGCTGGACCCGGTTTCCAGCAGGTGTTGCTCCCCACCAATAGATGGAGCCTCCCCGACGGCGCTAGGTGTGTCTGCTCTTATTAGCACATCTAGCATCCGATCGGGCTGTTTTTTCAACAAAAAAAAAAAAAAAAAAAAAAAAAAAAAAACACAACTCTGGAAACACACTCAACAGCACTGTGGCTCTCAACCACAAAGAAGATCCTCCCAATGGAACAATTCCCGCTTTTGTCGGGGATGCGATCGCCGAATTCATGGCACAGATACGAGTTCGTTTTCTTCAAGACGCTAAGGCTAGCCACCCTATGGGCAATCTGGATGCACAGATGCCAAGAGACGATTGACCACATAGTAGTGAGTAGTCAAGAGACATGGGTAGAGATACTAAGCATATTAGAAACCGAATCCAGAGGACGCTGGAAAAGGACATATAGGCTATAGAAAAGTTACTGTAGTAAAGTACAGAATTATCCAATAAATAAAGATAAAATAGTAGAATCATTTTCAAAATATCTCCTAGGAGAAAACATGTTATTCATTAAAATAGTACATTAGTTTCTAAATAGTACTTTTGTCGTTCGAGAAACTCGAAAGGTATACACGGCTGACGAAAGAAGATGCTGATTATACATTAATACACAACGATCAGAGTCCCTGTTCAACGGATAAATCCTCAAGTAAACTAGCACACATTCAGACAGCCACTACGAACGTAGCATATCGAAGGTTTCCCCTTGTGAGGGACGTATATGAGTGACCCAAAAAAGGTCTTCGTTGAGGCTTTAAAGGGTGCATGGGAGTGAAAAGAATAACTCATTTTTGAAGTTTAATTGAATACAAGCAAGATGAGTAGGATACATCCGAGTCACATGTTTCGATATAATCCATAATACACAAGTTGGCTAGTTTTATAGTAAAACTGGGATATATCCGAATCAAATATTTCATTATTCGGATGGAGAAAATCCGTTATGTTATAAACCGTGCGTCATTCATTAAATATCATTGAAGTTCACTCAATCAAAATGATAAACTTATGATCATAGCCCGGATCACCCTCCGAGGGAAAATTAACCAATATGTTATCATTCCAAGAACAATTATAGCTTAGCAGACATTTCTTAAGACAAAAGGGCATCGGACGGAGTGAAGTGGTGGGCAGCATTATGCAGAGATGTTATCATTTGCCGCTTGCCGGGTAAGACCTCGCAACCATGAACTTGTAACATCCCTACCCAATGCTGCCCACCACTCCGCCACTGTCCTTGCCGAGATTAAATGATGTATGTTAACAAACAAAAGTGCACCCTCGGGAACCCCTTAAGAACTCTAGTAACCATCAGTCTTAAATTTCAACTAGATGGCGGTTACATATACATTATCATTTTACCAAACATTTCTCAAAACAAACGGCATCGTACGGAGTGAAGTGGTGGATAGCATATTATGTAGAGACGTTATCATCTGAGGATTGGGCATTAGAGAAGGCTCAAACGAATGCGTATGATACATCCGAATCAAACTGTGTACAGATTATCAGATGTTGAAGTGACCAAGGACCTTATAATTATTTTGAAAGATCTCACTGGATTTTGAAGACAATTGACAACTCATGAGAATTAGATTGAAAAGCGAAGAAAAATTAAAAACAGAGCGGGACACCCAGCCTACATAAGCAGACACACAACCATTGTCGAGACAAATGAGAAGTACCCCGTAAAAACTGATAACAATTATCTGGTCCCGCCCCCTGCTCCGAGCACAGCACGTCTCAAGGCGAAAAGAACTTCTGAAGCTTTTACATAAGCTCTTGTAAAATCTCCTCACATCCAATTTTCCCCCCGACGCTCATAAATTCGCATGTCCAAAATGTTGAGATCAGTAAACCTCACCATGATGACAAACATTGTCCGTCCTCCCGCTACGATCCTGAAGATTCTCTCATATTGAAAAGGAAACGCTCCTCCCTTTGTGATGATCGTCAGTCGTTCAGGTACTTTTATTTCAATGTAGCCCAAAATCTCATCCATGTTTTCGAAGTACGTCAGAAGAGAAAAGTCTGCACACTGCAAAAGACAAAAGTCACAATAAAAGCGTCACATCAAGGTCAGGACCGAAAACTCGAGGTCATGCTACGACGACCAAAACGCCCCCACGCCGAATGTCGAAAATTGATGAAGAACTCTTGTTGATTTGAAGCCCGTAACCCAGAGAGCACAAATCATTAAGCGATGTATTCCATGGAGTCAAGCGTGTTGTGCACAGGCCAACATGGCAATATGTTCTCCTCACGAAAAGACGACAACCATCACACTCTCGATGAGGTAGCCTCCTGCCCGCTCCCTTCTCCGGAAACGCTTTGTGTTTGAGTGCCAACACCGTTTTCTAGGGAGGGAATTGCATTTTTTCTTACTTTCAGAGGAATCACAAGACCGGTGGTAAACTTTTTGGAGGACTCGCTGACATTGGTCCTCGTTTGTCTCATCCAAGAAAACGCAACGGTTGTGACATGTTGATACTCTTCCTCGTGCCCTGGAGCTTTTTTCCATTTTTTTCCCAGGCGTCGACATACAATTCTCTTAGTGTGCTCGCTTTTCCGATTGGAACCCAGTACTCCACTTTGAATTGATTATAAGTTGGCGAATCTTCGTTCTTGTCAACTTCACTGCGAACCTGGCCAACCCAAAAAGACMCTCCTTGATGCATGTCCTCGTCCGACGGTTGCATAATGACAAAACTGTCGACATGCACATCTTCGAAAGGATCAAAGCTGGCCTTAGGCTTGTCCCTCCGAAGACCCACGAATAGAGGTTCTCTCTGTAATTCGGATGCATCCGAATCAGAGCAAGAACTCCTGTCTTCAACGACATGGGTGACCTTTGGCCAAAATTCGGTGATGGGTGCCGAAAGCACCCCGTTGTCGATAATGTCCCCCGCGTGTTTGACGTGATCTTCCCAAAACCGAAAAGCCCTATCTATTCTAGTCACCTCTTCGTCTCGGAAAGTCATCCAAGTTTCTCTTTTTTTTTCATAGACTTCCAAAAACCTATTCACACCCTCCAAACCGTTCTTGTAATCGTCGAGGAACGCCGGTTGGACCGGCAGAGGATCGAAAGGTTGTTGCGGACCAGTGTAACCACCGTTGTCAGTTTGTTTGAATCAGTAAAGAGGACCATCCTCGGGCAACCACTTAGCGTCCGTGTAATACTCTTTATAGGACATGGCGGGATTATCACCTATCATGTAGAGTTTCAGCAAATGAGGCTTCGAAATCCCTGTCATGTGCTTTGAAACATGCGGGTAAATAAGACCTCTCCAGTCTGCTATCCTATCAAGAAAAATACACCGCGGAGGAGTCTTATGAGACCGCTCTAGCAAAAGGAACAACTCATCCATTGTGTAGGCATCATTGTCCTTGAGTTTCTTGGAGAAAACACTAAACGTGGCATCAACGTCTGTGTGCGTGTGTCCAACTATCATAAAACCAATTTCTATTTCCTTGAAAATCCCGAAACTTCACAAGAAGTGCTGCCAATGTGCAGATGAATCTATTCTTGTTTTCTTTAAAGCAGTTGTCAGCTTGAATACGAAGAAACGGCGGTAGAGGTTTCCCACTGGATTGGATCTCCGTAAGAGTCCGCATTAAACACGTCGCCGTATTGCTGGGACCGTGTGTGTAGTAAGGAAAATATGTGTAAACATATATAGACGGATCCCGGCCATGGACCAGAACGGCCGTGAGACCAGTCTTCATCATCCTCTCGTGGTGCAAGTCCTTCGAGTAGTTAGCCTGTCCTATATGCGGTATGGTAGTTTTCTTTTGATCAATGTCGTCAATAATGATGCACAGACACTCGGACTGCTGCAAGATGGAATCCATTTTGCAGCGGCTATAGTCTAGCCTGTGGTTGACTTGCAGCTCTTGATGTTTCCGCATCCTATCTTTGGATTTCTTACGGTCCCTCTCGTACTTCGACTTGGCAATGCACTGCTTGTAGAATATACATTTTGCGCACTTCGTGAACGTGTTGGACATAGCTAGACTCACGTGCCAGAAGTGTTTACTCCACATAGCATAGAAAGTCGACTCTGACACAACTTCCGAGTGACACATCAAAAGATCAGAGCGCAATGATTCGTAAATTGCTCGTTTTCTGAATGCCGCATGAATCCTATGGCGAGGACGACAAAATCCGTTTTTCGAGACCATGTCATTCGGCATACTATCGGCGTGGTCGTCGATGAACCGTTTTAACAGTGCAAGCATCGTGACGACTTTTTCGGCTGGTTTAGACAAGCCCAAGTGCCCATGCTCCCTAACGACAACACCGTTGTCGTACATCCTTTTGTAGACATAGAATGTGTTACGAGAAATGTCGAGAATGTTACAGTATGCCTGCACGCACATCTTCCGTTTGCAAGCTACAGGCCTGACCCGCTCAACACCACCTTCCATAACCGTGAAGTCATGTATGGTTTGCAATCACCACTTCGTCCTTTCCGCGAAACTTTTCGAGTAGAATGTCTCCAGCACCGGCCTGACATCTTCGGCTGTCAGTTCAGCGCAACACATCCGCCTACAACAGAGCATCCCTCGCACTGCCTGAAGTGACTGCATCCTGAGTTTGCCCATAGCTCGCCGATGCTGTGTCTTTTTGGCTGGTTCTCTGTTTGCCATAGAATAGGGTCTTTTTTCACCGGGCATAGGCGCCGACAAAATGTACCGTATGTGGCGGTCCTCTTCGGAGAGACAGCGCGAGCTCTGACTGTCTCGTGAATAACAGTATTCAGTGATTTCATCCGTGGACGGTCCTTGACTCTCCTGACACTGCGGAGGGATAGACGAGGAAACCCTATCACCCCTATCGGCAACTCCCAAGGAAGAACCAGCAGTAGTGCAGTTGTTCGTACTATACACGTACTTCGTTCCACTATAACTACAGCCACCGAGATTCCCCTCGGGTATGGAGCTCGACATCCCAGCGTTGGTCATTTCAGAACATGTTGAAGAGACTCTGGATGTACAATCGATACTAAGGAACTGGCCCCCGCTTCCAGTGTTTTTGTGGTCTTCGAGCACGTCACGACAGATGTACGAATGCTCGGTGGAGGTGGACAACTGTGTTCTCTTCCGTCGATGCTGAGTGTTTGAGTCACGTGACCGTTTTCCAGAGGAAGCACATGACTCGAGTCGGGAAGAAGTACTATCGGCACTGCTCGGAACTCCAATGCCCATAACCAATCCCTTCCCAGCCAATTCCTGCCGAAAACGTAACGGAAGGCAAGCTGGCGTGGGAGGGAAGTCTCGATCGACCGTCGTCGTATCACCCCACTGAAGCATTCCACTTTTCCCTGCGAGCAGAGCAACAGACGTTGACCCAAATCGCAGCCGAGACAATTGTTGGACTTTGGCAATGATAAAGCGACAGAGATGCGTCCGCCAGTTGGGGAGTACTATAGCAGCGCAACGAAACAAAAAGACAATGCATAGCCAGCCTTGAACCGGACGACAAACCTTCACCCTCACCGATTTCACATGTATGGTGTAGAAATGGCGGGTCTGCAAGTATGTAACATACTTTAGATTCAGATGAATCCGACGCAACGACGCAGGCAAATATCGGACTTGACATTAGACATGCACAGCCAGCCTTGAACCGGACTACAAGCCTTGCCCGTCACTGATCAGACATGCTATAGAAATTGCGGGTGCGCAAATATGTAACTGATTTTAGACTCGGATGAATCGGATACAATGATGCAGGTAAATATTGGCAAGTCCGCATCGTCGCAGGTTCTTATGTCGGATGCATTCGAGACACTTAAATCCAGATTTAGACAATTGCAGCATACACCACCAGTGCGTCAAGTATGCAATGTCGAGCACCATCAGCACGCATACAGATGACGAAAGTGATCACGAGTCTTCCGCGTCGTAAGAAATTGACAACCTTCTCGCAGTGCCAAACAGTCGGCGGTCTGTGCTGTGGGGTGGCAAAAACACTCTTAGGGAACCTCGCGGTCTTGTTCGGAAATTGTTGGCGTAGCACCAGATGATCACCAAATAGTTTCGAACGCCGATGTAATGGACAAATCATATGATGCCTTATGATCAAGCAGTGGTTGATAGTTGGCCCCCTTTCCCGGTCTGGATCTTTGAGAGCAGAGTTTCACACTCCACCGTGAGATCCATATCGGAGAAGGGGACCTGCTACCCTGCCACTGTTAACTTTAGTCATCATAAGGGAGTCTATGACGCGGGAACCCAAAAACGAGCAATTGCGGAGGAATATCGAGGCCGCATGACGAACTTTTTGGCGTAGCACCAGATGCTCACCGACCAGTTCTGAATGGCGGTTGTATCGACACATCATATGATATTTTACAAGCAAGCAGTGGTTGATAGCTGGCCCCCTTTCCCGGTCTGGATCTTTGAGAGCAGAGCTTCGCACTCCACCGTGAGATCCATATCGGAGAAGGGGACCTGCTACCCTGCCGCTGTTAACTGTAGTCATCATAAGGGAGTCTATGACGCGAGAACAAAAAAATGAGCAATCGTGGGGGAATATCGCGGCCGCATGACGAACTTTTCGGCGTAGCACCAGATGCTCACCGTCCAGTTCTGAATGTCGGTTGTGTCGACATATCATATGATGTTTTATAAGCAAGCAGTGGTTGATAGCTGGCCCCCTTTCCCGGTTTGGATCTTTGATAGCAGAGTTTCGCACTCCACCGTGAGATCCATATCGGAGAAGGGGACCTGCTACCCCACCGCTGTTAATTGTAGTCATCATAAGGGAGTCTATGACGCGAGAACCCCAAATTGAGCAATCGCGGAGGAATATTACGGCCGCATGACGAACTTTTTGGCGTAGCACCAGATGCTCACCGACCAGTTCTGAATGTCGGTTGTATCGACACATCATATGATGTTTTACAAGCAAGCAGTGGTCGATTGTTGCCCCCCCTCTCCGGTGTGGATCTTTGAGAGCAGATTTGACGCAATCCACCGTTAGACCCACATTGGAGAGGCGGACCTGACATCATGCCGCTGTTCACGGTAATCATCATGTGGGATTCGACAACGCGATGACCCCGCGATGTTCCAATCGGGAAGTTTTTTTGTGTTCTGTGCAGGTGCTGAACGTTCGGTGACGAGAAGGAACAAGCTCGAGCGGCCCCAAACTTCGGATGGATCCGAGACACAAGACGACATGCCGGACAAGGTCGATTGCAGCGTCGGCCAGCGTCGCTCAGTCACTTACGGCCTGGCAGCGGCTGTTGCACAGAGGGCTACGGACATGGCACCACATTTCATGGCATCCAATCGAAAAACCATCGTCGCCGTCGCCGGGGGTGATCACGACCCTTCGCCGTCGCGATAAAAAGACCCGACGATTTCGCAATCGGGATGTGCTATGCATTCTGCGCGGCTGCTTATCATCGGCCCATATGCAGCGTATTGACGCAAAGAGGAGTTTCTTTCAGCGGATGTCCAGGGTAACAGACGACTTTTGCGGGGATGAGAATGAAAACGCTTGTGCAGCGCGCGACTTCGGATGAATCCGAGACAAAAGATGTTATGGTGGACATGCATGATTACAGCCTCGGCCGTCGCCGCTCACGTCATTTTCTGCCATGCAGCGGCTGTTGCACAGAGGGCCACGGACACGGGCACCACATTTCATGGCAGTACCAGACGATCTAGAGGGCGGCAGACTGTTTGGAAGCGTCGTTTGCCTCGAAGGCGTGCAAGAACATAAACTCGATGGTCTGCAGTTATCGAATCCCACATACAGAATCCGACGGGTTGTTGTTTGGCCAAGGATCGTCCTTGGGGAAGCCTTCAGGCATCGCCTTCAACGTTGGGTGCACCCGCATGTATCTGATTGATGATTTGGATGAATCCGAAACACTTATAGAACGTCACCTTCGCAAGTTCAAATGCAACAACGCAGGTGTCAACTTTAGTCGTCACGAGGGAGTCTCCTTTTCCCTTAAACACAAGGTCTGACCAGACGTCCGTATCTTGTGACATACGGGGTTTCCCGCGGACGAGGTCGTGAACGGAAACCATACAGAGCATTCGTCGATGATCCATGCATATGGATCTGCGGCTGGTCGACTGTTGCCTTCTACGAAAACACGGACATGTATTTCATCGTGACAAACCCTCCTCGTCGTGCTAAGGAATTCCCTAAACAGTCACGTATTTCAGACACTTTCTTTTCCACATCATCCCACAATGACAGAAAAACTCTTACCTGACCTGCTGTCACCAAGTCTGACCGCCCATCTACATCTGAGCGAGACATGACCGCCTTGAACCTGGATCCCTGAAGCACCATCTCGTTGCGTGACACAAGCACAACTGCATCCCCAAGTTTTCCGCTTTTGCTTGAAGAAGCCACACATAGCACTCTGGCGAAAGGACATCCATCATTCGTCAACCGCACACAACAGTACGACAGAGCTTGTGGAGAAGTCCCTGGGCAACATGATGGGTAGTGTTCCAAGAATGAACAATGACGAGCGCACTCCACCAACTCTTGTTTCTGCGAACTCCCCCAAGTTCATGGCGAAGATGTGATATACTTGCAGTGGAAGCGACGTCTGAAGCTGGTACGGAAGCGGACCGGTTTACCCTTATCGTCCAGGGTCTTTCGATGGAAGACACCAGCAGGCAGTGCAATGAGGCTCCCGAACTCCAACATGTTGGCAAACTTGTAATGGCTTGCCCATGGGCAGGAACGCTCCATCGCCTTCCAGTCATTTTCGTTCCATTCGTCGAGATGCCGGTTCATGTAAGGGACGACGGTCGTCCAAGGGTCGTCCTCGAAGTCGTCCTCGGGTGCATCGTCGATCCACATTTGACCGTCATGATGCCGCAACGATCTTGCACAAGGTGGAAAGGGTTTCGCTAAGCGCATGTGCCTTTCGTGTAGCATGGTGATGCTTGTCGAAGGACTCGGCGACATTAAACTGCTTACACAACACGAACACATGGATAGACATACGGGAAAGGAGACGGTCGTAAACAATGTCGGTGAACGATAATTTCCCCGACGATGCCCACACCCAGCTGTAACGCCCTACACTTTTTTGTCGGCGAAGCCCTTACAGAAGGCCGTCAATCAGAATCGTCAAAAAAAATATCTTTCCACGTCGCATTGCAAAGCCCTTACAGAAGGTCACCAATCATCAGTTCACCAAGCCAATGGAGTGTTTTCTAAAAGTCACGCAGGGACCCGTTCCAGAGCAGATGCGGGATTTCCAAAAATTATCAAAACCCACGCCGTAAAGCACATTGAGACGGACAGAATAGTGAGACGACCCTCGTCGAACGGAACAGCACACCTACGCCGGACAGCCACATCACACCGCCTCATCTACAGAAGACGTTTTTGCACAGTCGACATGACAAGTACTTTTTGCAGAGCCATGAAAGCACACAGTCTACCTACCACGGTCATTCTGAACACGAGGTGAACAGAAGTGCAAGACAGAAGCTCATCCAAGCCTACCGCACTGCCCCGGATCTGAGGCTCGAATCAATCCGAGCCACCCGCCAACAGAAGTCCTAGACAGAAGCTCATCCATGCCTACCAGTCCGTGGTTCGGATCAATCCGAGCAACCGCCTCGGAAAGATAGACATTAAATGGGATGTCGTGCGACCATCCGTGGCTCGGATTAATCCGAGCCACCGCCCAGCGACCTCGCCTCACTCGGAGGGATGTGGCAGAAGGATGAGACACCCCTGGAATCGAAGGCGGAGCCAGTAGGAAGCAACACGTCCTTTGCGAGGTTTGCCTTACTGCCCCATGTGCAAACAAACAAAAGCCAAGAGTGGCAGACAAATCAGACTCAATCGCCGTCGAGCTATGAGGTTCGGATTAATTATTCGGACCACAGCAAACGGTTTCAGTCAGGCGGTACCCAGACGTCCTTTGAAATGTTCACATTTGGCCTCTCGGAAGGACAAATAAACAACGAATGTCATGAGTGTCCACCATCGGTTATTGTATGTTGCATTCAGGATGCGTGGCATGTGCCGCCGTTTTCCTTTCCCGATGAGACCTCCCGTCACTAGGCGTGATACTCACCTCGGGACTCCCGATGCAGTGAGGGATGTGGTTCGGATTGATCCGAGCTATATCACATGTTTAGGAGTGACGAGGAATTTATAAGTCGTGTGTGAGTATTGCACAACCCAATGCGGAATAAATAAACACTGACAAAAGTCACGACTGTCGTCCGTCAGTCGTCTGTGGTTGTGGTTCGGATTCATCCGAGCTACAAACGAAGGCAAAAGCATATGGGGAGCTATCGGAGTCATGATTTCTGGAGATGTTTACTTCAAAGCGATCCCCTGTGCCGTCGTTGTCCCTTCCACTGAGACATCGAAGGGAGGCGGTTCCCGTTGAGACTTCCCACGAGCCGAGGGTTGTGGTTCGGATTCATCCGAGCTACATCACACGTTCCGTAGTGAGGCGAAACAAAAAACATCCAATCCTGTGTGAGTATTGCACAACCCAATGCGGAATAAATAAACACTGACAAAAGCCACAACTGTCATCCATCAGTCGGCTGTGGTTGTGGTTCGGATTCATCCGAGCTACAAAAGAAGGCAAAAGCAGATGGGGAGCTATCGGAGTCATGATTTCTGGAGATGTTTACTTCGAAAGCGATCCCCTGTGCCGTCGTTGTCCCTTCCACTGAGACATCGGAGGGATGCGGTTCCCATTGAGACTTCCCACGAGCCGAGGGTTGTGGTTCGGATTCATCCGATCTACATCATACGTTCCGTAGTGAGGCGAAATAAAAAACGTCCAGCTTGAGAATTGAATAACCCCTCGTGGGAGACAAAGAACACCGACGGAAGTCATGAGTGGCGGGTTGTCATGGAAAGGGGGTCGCCTCAAACTCTCGATGGGGGAACGTTGTGTGTAAACAATGGGTCGGATGTAAGGGGGGCATAGTCATCCAACCACTGGCATCGCAAATGACATCTACTATTGCCTTCATCCCAAGATTGGATGAATCCGAACTCCATCCGGAACAAGTGGCACGAACAGCACTCTCTCACTCCCGCTGCAATCTCGAGAACGCCTCCCTAAGCTGCTCTGGAAAACAAAGCTGCGATTAATTGGAATCGAAATGTGATCGGCGTGGATCGAGAGCTGATCGTTCCACGAGGTCATTGTGCGTTCATTCAGCTCAGATTTCGAGACTGCAATCGTCGCGAGGATTGTCCACGTTAGAGTTCGCCCAAAATGAATCGTGGCGAAGGGACGGGCCGCCGCACGGGCGGTGGTGCTGTGAAGTTTTCCTGTAGGCGGGATGGAACTTGTGAGCGCTAGTTCCATATCCAAAAGTTGTCGATGCGTGTCCGGCGTCTCGCGCCCAGTTGCGTGGCGGTTCCTCATTGCTAGCTGCGTGTGCGAAAACGGGCGATGAGACAGGGAACGTTCAAGACAACAAGAAAAAGATCCTGATGTCGTCCACAACCGCGATAGACATGTTCAATCACCGAGTCGATCGGAAATGAGCTCGAAGTTGGCACTTAGCGGTGGGATGTCGCGGGATCAGCGGTAATCTGGGATGTTTCGGATTCGCCATGGGTATCCTTTGTGCGCAACGGGTCGTCGATGAACATTGTGGATGGGTGGCTTGGCCACTGTTGACTGTGAGTGCGACACGGGCGATTCCTGTTGGAGGTGCACGTTTGTCGTGAGGCTTCCAGCTATCAGCGCTGCGATAACAGATCGTCCGATAGACGTCAACACCGGAGATGGATGGACGGGATCTTAAAGTCCATCGACACGCGTTTTTCAGATGACGTATCCGGTGTTGACGTCTATCGGGTGATGTGTTATCGCAGCGGTGATCACATACCGCGATTTTTAGAACGCCAAGGAGCAACGGCGATGAAACTTCGTCCACGCGCCAGATGCGGTCGTCGAAGGCGTCCGACGATCTTGACTGCGAAAGCCGCAGACCATTTCGAATTCCAGACGTCATGCGCAAGATGGTGACGTCAGCGTGTGTCAGTGGAAGGGAACTTTCATGGTTGTGAGCTGCAAACATCGTGGACTGAAGATCGCGCGCATGTCGACTCGTGCGTGATAGACGGAGCAGGCGGTGATGTAGAAGAATACTCGCACGACCGACTGCATTGCGATATCCTAAGTAGACTGGGGAGGACGACCCGCGAGCCAGGGTCCAAGAAAGTGTACCAACAAGCGATGTCGAGGACGCCAAGACTCGAGGGCGATGCGACTTTCTCCACGCGTCAGATGTGGTCGACGGAGGGCGCCAAGACTAGAGGGCGATGTTGAGGACGCCAACAAGCGATGGTGAGGACACCAACAAGTGATGTTGAGGACGCAAACAAACGATGTTGAGGACGCCAAGACTCGAGGCCGATGACTGTGAAAGCCGCAAGCCATTGCCCGTCGCTGACGTCATGTGAAAGATGATGACGTCAGTGTGTGTCACTGCATGGGGTCTTCCGTCGTTGTGATCGGTGGGCGTCGTGCGCTCAAGATCGTGCGCGCGTGATTGGCGGAGCAGGTGGTGGCAGAGAACAAGACTTGCACGGTCGAAGGAGCGGAAGGGCAATGGGAAGAGGTGGGGGCTTGAAATGGTGAAGGGGTCGAGCAGGGGGCGTGGGCTTCTTACTGACCTGCGAGTTGACAAACGCCTCCAGCCAACACAAGAAAGCACAGCGCGAACGGGACGACCCGCAAGGTCTACAGTCGTGTGACGTTTTCGTTAGCGCCCCCGGCTATCGACGATTGCTGGAAGAACGAGGGCCTGGATCCGCAAGGGGCCTGCGATTTGATGCAGGCGACTTCGAGCGATGGCGGACGCGTCGCAAAGGCAGCACACGGAAGAAATGACACCAGCGAACGGGTGTG
>BFEA01000111.1:1582246-1594653 GCA_003427395.1 Chara braunii | reverse complement strand
CGACCTGAAAAGTCCTGCCATGCTGGGTTTGCGTAGACCGTCAGAATGCCCACACATGTACGCGATCTGTAGTCGGGATTCACGCGGTGGCGATTACATTGGGTTCAGTCGCCGCGAACGAGCAGTGTCGTGTGATCCAACAGGGATTTCTCTTCGTGAGTCTGATGTGTGATAGGGAGTCTATGACGTTCGGGGCCATTTGATTGTGACGTTTGATTGGGTCGTGTGATGAAGGCGGAGATCGCCTCTATGTCGTGCTCTCTCTCTCTTGCTATCTCTTTATCTCTCTTTCTGTCTTTTATCTCGTTCGTTTCACTGCGCTTGTCTGTGTCGTTCGCACAAATTTTGCGAACGTAACTGACAAGCGTAGACAAACGAACGAGACAGAACCAACAGCGTCGTGTTCCACCACCATCGTCGTCTGTTTTCTATCAGTGCCTCTATGTCGTTCACCTTTTCCGTCGTCCTGCTTTCGCAAATCTAGTTCCATTGGCGACCATTCGCCCCGATCAGATGGCACACTCACACGTCCACGTGGCAGGTCCTGAACAAGCGTGGGCTCGCTGATGGATGCGGGGCTCTATGCGGCAACAGAATGTTGTTGAATAGAGCCCCGCACCCATCAGCGTGGCCATGCATGATCACGACTGGACACATGGACGTGTGTGCCGTCGGGTTCAACTACCATCTTCGTCCCCGTCGTTAGTTTGTCTTCAGCGCCTCTATTTCGTTCGTCTAATGCGTTGGCCTGTTTCTTCCGCGAACGTACCTTGGGGTGCGTTTGCGGATCTCGTTCCATTGGCGACCACTCGCCCCGATCAGATGGCACAGTTAAACCTCCACGTGCCAGTTCCTGAACAAGCGTGTGCATGCTGATGGATGCGAGGCTCTATGCGGCAGCAGAAAGGATGCTAGGCTGCAATATAGCCCCGCACCTATCAGCGTGGCCACGCATGTTCATAACATGACATGTGGACGTGTGAGTGTGCCATCTGATCGGGGCGAGATGAAGGAGTTTCGGGAGCAAGAATGCATGCGTTTGATTGGCGATCACTCGCACCGATCAGATGGCACACTAAGACGTCCACGTGTCATGTCCTGAACAAGCGTGGCCACGCTGATGGATGCGGGGCTCTATGAGACAAAGGGGCTCTATGCGGCAGCAGAATGGATGCGAGGCTCCAATACAGCCCTGCGCCCATCAGCGTGGCCACGCATGTTCAGGACATGACATGTGGGCGTGTGAGTGTGCCATCTGATCGGGGCGAGATGAAGGAGTTTCGGGAGCAAGAATGCCTGCGTTTCATTGGCGATCACTCACAATGATCAGATGGCACACTCAGACGTCCACGTGTCACGTCCTGAACAAGCATGGCCACGTTGATGGATGCGGGGCTTTATCTGATCGTCGCCTTGCATGTTCAGGAGCTGTCACGTGGACATGTGAGTGTGCCATTTGATCGGGGCGAGTGGTCACCAACGAAACGGGACCCGCGAATGCAGCCCGAGAATGTTGCGACACGCACTTCCAGATTGTGTCGTCACTTCAGATGTTTTGTTGAAGTGCTACTCGCTTGTTGTCAATTTGTTGTCTCTCTCACAAACTGCGATATAAGAATTTCAGTTGTATGTTGTCGAACAAGAGAACATGGTTTCTTACGAATCGCGTCTCTTCTGGATTGCACATGGACTTTCTTCTCGCCGAATAAATTTTTATTGCGCTCGGTTTGTTTATTCGTTTTCCGGGTAAGTCGCGTCGTGCAGTTCGCTCGGCGTTCGGTTCTGTATCCGTAAAATGTCCTCCACATTCATCGAATTTTTCACATTTTTCGCCAATCTTCCTCTCGCCGACATGAACAATTTTTTCTTAATTTTTTTTTGTGCCGTTTTATTAACGGTCACATTGCGAATTCCGAAATGGAAAACACCATCCGCAGGATCTGCACATGGAGAGACAGAGATTTAAAGACAGGCTCTCTCGCTGTGCATCCTCTCCTTGTCGACGCCTCTATCGATCTTAGTCTCCCTTCCGTGTCTATGCGGGTTTTCTGCCTTTCTCCAATCTTTGTGTATCGCAGACAGTCGCTCAACCGATCTCAGGTTGGTCCCCCCCTGAGTGCAATCACAGATCAGTAGTCCGAAGACTGCTACACCAGATTCGAAGACACAGGAGGCGAACGTGAATTCAAATCTTTAAACCCTATCAAACGTCGCGTCAGCCGAACGCCGCGAGGAACCCTTCCCTTGACTTGGACATAGGACAGGACACGGAGCGATCAGATGCTCATAGGGTATTGTCGACGGCGACATGTTTGACCAACCAGGAGGACGACAGCCCACCCTGTCCATACCATCTTGTGGTGGCGCAACAACTGACGTATCCGAGCCATCCTTGTTAATTTCGGTTGCATCTGAGTCACAACCCACTAAAACTCACGGGGCGACCACTAACCGAGGCACCTCGGCGAAGTTCGGATTAATCCGAACCACACTGACGACAAATTTGGATTTGTCACATGCTCAGACGGTATTTACGACGCCGCACGTTCCCATAAACGTAAACGATTAAATCACACGTTGTCAAAAGACCGTTCCGTCTCGGATTAATCCGAACCACACGTCCGACAGGATAGGGTCCACCCTCTGCTCACAGGTCATTGAGGAAAACACGCCGTGCCGATGTCCTCCTCTTGTGGTCGGCCTAATTCGGATGCATCCGAGTCACAACCTCGGTCTTTCGACTCTGCCCAGTTCGGATGTGTCCGAACTACCACGCTGTCTTCGTCTTCTAGAAAGCTGCCTCGGATTCATGCAACTAAAACGAGTCAAGATGGTTACGCTCGGTGGAAGAAAGACGAGCTAGAAACTTGTGCTGCGACTACAACAAACGTGTCTGTTGTTTGGATTGGGAGAGCAACAACCAACTAAAACTCACGACGACGACGATATCCCCCGTGATGACGCACAAATTATAATGACACATTACGGCAATCGCGGGGAGGTCCACTGTGTGGTGGAGCGACAACAAAGCGAGGCGCCTCGGCGAAGTCGGATTAATCCGAACCACACCGGTGGCATTTTCGGATTTACCACATGCGCAGAGGGTATTGACGACGTCGCATGGTCTGATAAACTTGTACGTCGAAAGCACACGGTGTCGGCGCAGCCTGTCGTGGTCGCACGTATCGGGACAGCCTCTGTCGAAATCGGATAAATCCGAGCCACACCCGTCTTAAACACTCAAGGACGAAGACACACCGTGCGAAATTCGGTTGGACCCGGCGACAGTTGGGGAATAACGGAAGCTTGGATGGCTGGATGGGCGTCAACAGACCGTGGGGTCCATCCGCCGGTCCCCGTCTCAGATTAATCGGAGCCACATTTGCGAAGTTCAGGTTCAACCGAACTGAACCTCCGGCAGGATAGGGTTAACTCAGTGCTCGCAGGTCAGGGGCGAAAACACGTGCAGTAGATGACCTCTTGTGGACGACCGTCTCTGGACCGCGCTGTTCGAATTCGGATGCATCCGAGTCACAACCGTTACCGACTCAGAAGGACAAGAAAACTCGAGTTCGGTTTCGTACGGGCCGATAGGGGGAGGTCCACACCGCTTTGGAGCTCGGATTCATCCGAACTACAACGGCGGACTTTACAATCCACTTGTCGACTTCGGGTGACAACGTATTCGCCTTCGTCTGCCGTATCAGCGTTCTAGTGCCTTCTTGCGAGGTGTTGCTTTTCCCGGGGCAGGTGCCTATGCGACATCGGTTTTTCGACTGCGCCTGCTTCAGATGTATCCGATCTATCCCACGGTCTTCGTTTTCGAGCATTCGTTCTCTTAAGGGCAGTGCGACGAGGATGGCTGACGATGCCTCGGATTCATCCGAAACGTGCAGGCTTGTGGACCACTGTCGTCTAACTATGACTGAACTTCTTTCTTTTGGAGTCCGGGTGACCGATAACAAAATACGTGCCGTGGGTCGTGGTTGATGTTGGGACGTGCTGACTGTTCTGAGTGTATGTGGGTTCATTTCCTCCGTGTGTTTCAGGGAATGGCTTCACACGGACGAGGCCGCTCCGCTGGTGGTTCTGCCCCGCACGGAGAGGAGCGTCGAGGGATGACGTCGTCGCCGGCAAGGGAAACGAGTCGGGGAGTTGAAGGTGGGGAGGAAGAACGACGTGCTCAAAACTTGTGGTGCGACTACAGCAAACGTGTCTGGTATTTGGACTGGGCGAGCCAGGACGGCTCCGACCCGTTGCAACCACCGTGCGGGCCGCTCTTGTTCGTTGCCGTTCGCGCCGACAGAACGCGTCTCGCAGGGTCCATCGTCTAGTGGGTCGACGATGGCGGATACAATTTCAAGTTTACGTTGAAGAAGCATTACAGAAGTGATGGTTCTGTCAACGGCATCGCAAAGGGATGCAAGGTTACCGGGAAGATGTTCGGCGGGTACGACCGTCGTGCGATGTCTTTGCCTCACTTTCTCCCGCTAGCGCCGGGGCACAACGAGGCCGTTCACGTCACAGACTTCCTGAAGGTCTGGGCGAAATCTGGTACATATGTCAGTGCCGTGGACGTCGGACCTGGAACATCGATCAGTGGTCCTGTTGGGTTCGCGGGAGGAGAGTGCTCTGAAAGGGAGATGGGAGGTCAGGGTGGCCTGCCAGCTACGCCTCCTGATCAAGAGGTGGGCATGTCAGACGACTTGGAGGACGACCATCCCCGTGCTCCTTTGAAACCGGGCTTGCATGTATCTCGCCGCCACGGTTTGCTTGGGGAGTCCACGCCACATGGAGGCGGCGATGGCGAACGGTTGCGACAGGGCTCAAAATCGACGACTCCTCGTTGTCTGGTCGAAAGGATCGGTTCGTTCGTTCGTGGCCTGCAGGTGGCCGAGGTTTCGCCTGGAGATCGAGCGGGTGGTGCGCAGGTTTGAGAGGTGCGTGGGTCAGATGAGACGACTCGTCGGGCCCGACCAGCGCCGGGGGAACTGCAGGCGGTGTTGAGCCAGGAACGAGAAGCAAGTGGGAACGTCGCCGGTGAGGAGGAGGTGTCCGAGCAGGGGCTGTTCCGTGAGAGATCGGCTGAAAAGACTCAGTTGGGAGGCAAGCGCAACTTGCCGGATGAGGAAGAGCGAGAGGGACTAGGTGCTCTGAAAAGGTAGAGAAAGGTAGGAGGGAGTGCTCGGACGCCAACAACACGAGAGGGCGGTTCCATTGAGAAGAGGAAAAGGGTTGGAGGTGGGGATGAAACGCCAAAAGACTCGTCGACACAATGAAGAACCGGTGAGTCTTCCGCGAAAAGGGCGAAATCATCGAGGGGGAAGAAAGCAGACGAGGGCGATAGCGGGGAGGGGGATGATGACGTGGAGATTGACCTCAACGCCTTTAACCTCGACAATGCATTCTTCCTCGAGATGCAGACAGGGGTGCAGAAGGACGTCGTGTTGCACATCCATCCCGAAAGAATATTAGCTATTCCTGACTGGGAAGACGCGTAAAACCACCGATCCTTGGACGAGTTCCTCGTTGATACCATCGCGTCGGCTATGATCGACTGCTACGAACGTAAAGACATGAGATACACAAAACCCATTTTCGTTCTCGCTCCGATCGTCGCGCCTCCAGAGAACGGCGAGCCTGCTGTGCGCGTGCTGCCGGCTGACTTCGACAGCTCACACCCGGAGAGATACTGGTATTATCCTGTGTGTGGACAGCATAACGCGAGGGCGACGATGATGGTGAAAGACCATCCCGTGTTTGATTACTACAACTTCTGTAAATGGTCGTTCAGACCGATCTACTTCCTTGACGACGAGTTCGACGGCTACGCCCATGTCAGCTGCGAAGACAACATGAAAGACAACCGCGCTTGCAGGTTTTATCTATGCGGGACATTCGCAATATCTGGAAAATTAAGGGCAAACTGCGTGTGGTGCTCGGCAATGCCTCGAAGAAACAGGACGAGGTGCGAAAGTGGGTGCGGTTCATGGCGTTGGCAATGAAGAAGACGCCGTACACACCTATCTGGAACCTGTCAACGAAGCAAAGAAAAGAAAGGAATGGGCTGAGAAACTTCGATACTACCTCCCGCTGGCCATGGCAGATGACTCCGTCTTCGCTTTGGGGTTGAAGTTCTATGAGGAGTGGTCGAAAGGGAAACTCCTTGCTTCCGACGGCCGGCGTTGGACTGAAAAGTCGCCCACCCATGAGGAGGTGGCCAAGCCAGGACTCTCCACTGTGACTGACAGGCAGGGGCTGAAGAAACACGTCTGGTACGTGAAGGTGGACGACCCGTCGTTGAAAAAGGGCAGGGGGAAGCCAAAGAAAGGCGCGGAGGAGAAAACTTTCTATGTCCAAGTTCCAGAGCCGGATGTCCACTGCTGGAAGGAATTGGTGGACTTGACGGACCGCGAGAAGAAAAGACTGTTGAATGGCGTCTTAAACCTTAACGTCGTGTGGGTTCAAACGAGTAGCAAAAAGTTGGTCGAGCAGGGGAAGTTCAGTGTCAAGGAGATGGTCGACATAATAAAAATGGACCGGATTATGCTGGAGCTGTGGCACTACGTGGAGTTCGAGTACGAGGAAATGGATAAGCGGGAGTGGAATGCCAACTCCATGTTCTTCAGGTCCAAGAAGCAACTGTTCGAAGAGTTCAAGGACAGAGGTCTCGACGACAAGCTTTGGAACGAGAGCAGGAAATTTTTCACGGACACCACATACGTCAACAAGTGCCCTCAGTTTCTCGGGTGTCAACACGACAACAACATCAAGAGAACGGCGGCCCTCGTCAACGACCAGCATTTCCCGGCGGAGTGGAAGCGTGTCGTCCTTTCGGTGATCACTGGAGATCACGCCAAAGGCAAAAAAAAACCTCGGGGCATTGATGAATGCATCAACATTATGTGGACAAGGACAAGCGCCTTCACGACGCTGGCCCAGTTTAACGTCGACCCGTTGAGTGCCATAGATCATAAGCAGGCGCTGGGAAAACTAGGGCATCAGCTACGCTCCCACACTTGCGTGCTCGACTTGTGCGGTGATGTGGACCGTGTTCAATGGGACTCTGGGGCATTCGCGTCTCTGAGTGAGTTGCTGGGCTTCGTTTGTCAGAACTACTGGACATTGGTGGTATTCGTCCCCTGCCTGTGGAACCTCTCCTTCATGACATGTTTGTCTGCGCTTGGGGCTACCTGATGCTACACGGGGAAGTGGGTTCGGAAGACGGCATCGAAGAAGACGCATCAGTTCGGAAACAACGTCTGGGAGGAGCCGGATGTGATGCGCATCCTTTTTAAAGGCGAGGATCCTCGGCTACTGACTCACCCGGTGTACGAGGGAGCTGTTGCTGAAGACGACGCCGCCGCTCTCCGGAGGAAGCAGAAAGTGACACCCACGGATGTGGAGGAGAAGTCTTTCAAGTCTTTGACTTTCGCGGACATCGGAAACCTGATCCAAAGGGGGGCTCTGTACAAGGATAGCGAGCGGAATCCGAATCAGTTGTGCAATCAGCTTCTTTTCTTCTGTGGTGTGGCGGATGCCGTGCTGTTCTTGGGCAAGCCGCACGCGCAAGTGGTGTGGAGTCTGCTTCAGCAGGGAAGGCACGTCTTGGCCGTGGATGTGGACACAAACTCGAATACACCGTGCAGTATGTCACCCATGAAGTGTCGTCCAAGACTTACCCATGCAATTTCCACCATGTCGTGGTCGAGCCCGTTTATGACCCGAACAAGGACATGTTCTTCAAGTTGACTCCAAAGAAAAGCCGCCAGGTCTACTCCTTCCTTTACGGCGAACAACCAAGGTTGAGATTTGACCCGCAGTACGTGGTGCGGAAGGAAGTTGCCATTGCGGTCCTCCAGGGCTACCACGGAGCGAGTCGGGCCAGCGCTGTGAGCTTCATTAAGAGGTTGGAATATGTTTTTTTTAACGAGGATGTTGTCGATCCGGCCGACTTCACTTTGGATAAGTACAAGCTGGTATTCAGTGAGGAGGACGACTTCAATATCGAGACTGAGCAGGAGGAGAGCGTTGAGGACGACCTCTTCGATTTGGACGGGCAATTCGCCATCTTCAACGCCCAAGTTTCTGAGTCGCCATCAGTATGCAAACCGGGGACACCTCTCGCTACACCTACCTCGGGCGGTCCCACGCCCGTGTCCTCCTGAGCGCCTGTCAAGAGGGGTGGGTTGTCCCATCTGAGGAGTTCGCCGGGGAAGCCTATTTGTCTCACGCCGCAGCCCGAACATCTTCGACCCGGCCATCCAGTTCCTGCGGACCATCCGCATCTCAAGGCTCATGCGACTTCCTTCCACATGGGCGACAAACACACCTTTTCCACAGCCGAAGATTGGGGCCATGATATTGTGTGGCACCCAGACCATTTCCAGCCAGTCCTTCTCGACGACGAATGGGCAGTGGCTGTGAGGGACGTAAGTGGAGGGTGGATATATGACGATCGTTGGGACCTCGAGACATTCAAATCTCGCGCCTACGATGCGGTATTGGAGAGATTAAATGAGGTCAATCGACGAAATAAGGACGACCTTGCTCTTCGCGAATACGGGGACACACTGTTCGAGTTCTTGCAGTCAAATAAATGGCTAGAAGTGTCCTCCGCGTTCTACGCCCTTCCGTCAAGCCCGTCAATTAAGCAAGTGAGTTGGGAGTTGCTTGGGGTCACCCCGCCGGCAGGAGTTGTGAAGCGCAAGTCTCGTGGAAAGAACGATGACGGGGATGGTGAAGGCGGCGGGCAACGAGGTACCGAAGGTGGAAGTGAACAGCGATCGATGAAACAGCGGTCTCCGGGGCACGCAGGCGGCGAAGAGGGGAGAAAGGGCAGCCGGGAGAAGAAGAAGCCTCGCAGCGGAGAGAAAACAAAGTATCACAGAGGAGACGGGCAGGGGTCCGATGTCGACCGCGACGAGGACGGTGGGGTTCTGGCAGTAACAAGCAGCACCTCAATGGAGATGGGGAACGACTTGAGGCCTGGGTGTATTACGTGGCCTGGCGAGCAGGATCCTGTGATTAGCTCCACCAGCGAAACACAGTTTGTCGATGCGGTTGGCGGGGCGGATGTCGCAAAGCATGGAACATGCTTCGCTCAGCTCCAAATACGGTTAGCGGATTGTCTCGGATCAATCCGAACCTCGGAGACGACCTCGTTGTCCGGAACTCAGTGCCTTCCGGGAAGCGAGACGACAACATACCACAGGTCCGGCAGCGACAAGCTGGAACCGTGTTCCGTTTCGCCTCAAAAGGAATTTTGGATTAATCCGAACCGCGAAGGCACAGCTGTCTACAGAACTCGAACGGGTGGTCCGTGTTTCCGAAAACCCTGGCAACGAAATTCGGATTCATCCGAACCAGGAAGCCATGTCTGCCATGACAGACGATCGGTGTCAGGATGCAGTAATGTTGTACGTGGAAGCCCACAAGTAGCTGCAGGCGAACTGTCCGACTGAGGGTGAGTTGGCGACCAGTTCCAATGTTGAGCCCAACACACTCGAAGCCGAGTTAGCAGTCGTAAGCAACTCCCCGGTGAAAGCGGTCATGTCGGCGTCATTGGAAACTGCGGGGGCTCGGATGAATCCGAACCAGGGCCCTGTGAACATGTCCCTCCGTGATGCATCTTTGGAGACGACCGTGATTCGGCTTCATTCGAGGCATTCGGACGAAGGACTTCAACTGGCGGGCGTTGAGGGTTGTCGACTACTGACGACTTTGGACAAGGACAATTCCGCCGACGACCGGATTGATCCGACACTTAGCGACGTCGGGATTGAGCTACCAGTTCAGCCGGGATACGACGATCCCTTGTACTCTGCCCTTCCCAGCACGATTGGCACCCCTGCGCGCGTCGACGCGGCGACGACGTGCTCCAAACCCACAGGGAAACTTGACAGGCTCGAGATGTCGGCGTCGATGACCGTAGACGGTATATTCGTCTCCGGACAAAGAGCGTCGACGTCCACAACATCGACAGGTTGTGTTTTCTCCATTGCCACTGTGTCGTATTGTGTTGGGCTCAATGTCCCATGGATGTCCAACAACACCTCTCCCCCCCTTAACTTCTTGTCCCCGTACGCTGTGTCTTTGTCGTCGTCACTCAAATAGAGAAATCTATCTCCAACAGCGTCAGAGGCCTTCTTCAGTTAGGCCTGGTAAGCACTGACTTTCTCTGCTTTCTTCCCGCTCGTCTGCCCGTTCGTGAAGTGTTGTTTGCTTCGTCGATTTCGGGGAGGTGTATAGGCGGCCGCCAAGTGGATTGTGACAATGTGCTTCGTGAGGTGTTGTTTGCTTGGTTGCTCTTGCGAACTTGTGTTGTTGATCTCCTGCTGAACTCTCTGGGTGGCTATTTCTTGTACAGGCCGACGAACTCGTGGACAAACACCCATGTCGCAGGAGCCGCCTGCCCTCGCCAGGTTATCAGTCCTGGTTGCGGGAGGCACTGGTTGTCGCAATGTCATTGATGCGTTTCCCGGGGACACTAAGCCTCGAGGCCCTCCCAGAAGGGTAGTCGTGCCCGTATTGGGCTCCCGCGCAAGACTCGTTGCAAAGGCAGCGGGTGTTGTCGAAAAAGACTGCAAGGAATTCCTTCTCGAGGCTTGCAGGGATATAAAGGATAGTGCTAGTTTAGAATCAATTGTGTGTAGAAGGTCCAGAAGTAGGGGTGACGTTATGCGTGAACTTTTCGGACCACAGAGTAGCGGTTCCTTGGACCATGGCCGCTAGGACGGCATTTTCTTATAGTGCCCCGTCCTTTGTGCTTGCTGTGTGCTGCGGGTGTTTGTTGAACAGGGTTTCCTCGAGATGGAAGAGCGGTCCTTGAAGACGTTATCTTCTCCCGGTTGCCGCTCACTATCATCGTCGCGCGTTTGCCGTCGCACAGTTTACAGGTATCCGTTAAGGACATTGTCGCACTCGTGGATAGATCCGGGGAGCTCAACTATGAGGTTGTCAATTTCTACATGGCGATGCTCCTGGACGACTGCGGCCGGACTGCCGCTACCATGAAGACATACACCTTTAACTCCTTCGCCTCTTCACTGCTTCTGCGAGGTCCGACAGCTGTTCTCAGATGGGCTAAAGATGTCGACCTCCTGTCTCATGACCTCGTCTTGGCACCAATGCACAAGGACGACGAACACTGGAGCCTTTTGGCCATTGACTTCTCTAGATGTGTTTTGAAAATCTATGATTTTTTCTCGTGTTTGTCATCCAAAGATTCCTTCTGCTCCGCACTTCTGGATAAAACTGTTAAATTTTTGAACACGGTGGCAGGTGTCGCCGGTGATGGTCGCACTTTCGACCACTTCGCTAGCGAGGTCAGCGTGAAAGGTGTCCCTCGGCAGCACGACAGGGCTAGTTGTGGGGTGTTCATGTTGATGTTCGCTTCCTGTTTGGCGAGAGGTTCACGTCCACCTTTTGGTTTCTCCCATAGACATATCTCCTCTATCAGAGCTAGACTAGCTTTGGCGATTTGCGATGTTGGTAGGTAAGCGTCTATCTCTTTGTTGATCATGTAGTGTAGAAGGGTTGACGTAGAAGAACATTTCGTTCTTCTCCGGACGAAATTTGTTCCTTTTCATTTTTTCCGTGAGGAACTGGTGGGTGTTATCGGTTTGGTTCAGAGCAGAACTGGCTGTCACTGCCAGGATATCTCTGGGTGAGCTTGTCATGTCCCCGGCGTGTTTGTCGTCGACAATATTGTTCTTTCTCATTGAATTTCAATTATCACGAACGTCCCCGTTGTTGGGGCGCCTGTTTCGTGATTGAATATCTCGCTTTTGTCATTTTGTGCCTTGTGTGGTGTGATGTTCTGCCCGCATACTCGGATGCATCTGGACTCGAACTAACTCTATGCTTTTCTGCCTCTCTCTCGAACCTCCCCCGTCGTCTACACTCATCTATGCATTTTCACTTTGAATGTTGTGAGGCGTCACAGAGAAAAAAATACAACACATGGGCCTCTTTATACATTTGATGGCCCGTCTGGCCCTCCGCACTGTGTGCTTTGTGATTCCCACATTGAATGCTGTCAATTCTTTGGCCCGGCAAAGCTCCCCTTCTGCACGAGCATTCATACATTCGGTTCCTATGCATTACCCAATACAATGAAAAATTTGAATGTGCCGAGAGGGAAAAACCAAAAGGCGACACCAATGGCTGCTCGAATGCGACGAGATTTGAATTAAGGTGGCGCGGTTGAAAATAGAATTGCATGATTGGACAAAATTGGATGTGGTGACAGAACGATAAATCACAAGGCGAAGCCGATTGATACTACAAAGTGACACAAACTGAATTGAGGTGGCACTCATGAACAAATGACCATTGTATGATTGGTGAACGCCTCAGTCAGCTCTCTCTCTCTCTCTCTCTCTCTCTCTCTCTCTCTCTCTCTC
>BFEA01000111.1:1551053-1568028 GCA_003427395.1 Chara braunii | reverse complement strand
AGGCTAGGTTTTTTTTTTTTTTTTTTTTTTTTTTACTTTGCAAAAATAACCAAACCTTGAAAAAATAACCAAAAAAAAACGAAAAACTTGCGACACTTGATTTCCCGGATGCAATCGAATTTCTCAGATACACGACGCAATCTCTGCTTGAGTCGAACCCTTCCAGCCCGCGTCTTGTGCGTGGGCGGAGAGCTCTATCCCGACCGCTCCCTTGCCCACGGCGATTTGAAGACAGCCAGGACTGCAGGGAGGAGAGAGAAGGGAGAGCAAGGAAGAGGGAGGGAGGAAGAATCATCTGGAGGAGCGCAAAGCCCTTTAGCGGGCAGTGGCGACCTGTTGCCTATCGCAGGGCATGGAGATGGGGATCTGAATGTCGTCAGAATAGAACACTGGGGATCTGAATGTGGTCAGAATAGAACACTGCGAGCAGTGCCCTCGGAACGATCAAGATTGGGCCGAGTTAACGGACAGCAGAAGCCACAGGAGGAGGAGGGGAAATCGGGGGAAGTCGGGGAAGTCGGGGGAAGAGGGGGAGGAGGGGGAGGAGGACGGGGGCGGTTTTCGAGGAGGAGCTATGGCTGCGAGCAGTGCCCTCGGAAGTATCAAGATTGGGCTGAGTTAACGGAGATCAGAAGCCACAGGAGGAAGAGGGGGAAGAGGGGGAGGAGGGGGAGGAGAGGGAGGAAAGGGAGGAGGGGAAGGAGGGGGAGGAGGACGTTGCAGTCCAGCAGGCATTGGCCGCCTCCTGCGCAGCGTATGGAGATGGAGACATGAAGGCGGTCAGAGTAGCAGATAGTGTCCTTGGAGGCGGAGTAATGGGACGGACGACTTAACGAACAGCACCAGCACCAGGACCGGCAGCAGGAGGAGGAGAAGGGGGAGTAGGGGGAGAAAGAGGAGGAGGAGGAGGAGGAGGAGGAAGAGGGGGAAGAGGAGGAAGAGGAGGAAGAGGAGGAAGAGGAGGAAGAGGAGGGGAGGAAGAAGAGGAGGAAGAGGAGCGGGACGGAGTTCACGAAGAGCAGCAGCAGAAGCAGCAAGAGCAGCAGAAGGACCAGGAGCAGGAGCAGCAGGAGGAGGAGGTGGAGTAGGAGGAGGAGGAGGAGAAGGAGAAGGAAGAGAGGGGGGAGGAGGAGGAGGAGGGAAAAGTAAATTGCGATATTGATCTCGTCAGGACGATCGAAAAAGAGGGACGAGTGCAAACAGTAATCAAAACGAGCGATACGAGATCAGGAAAAAGCGAAGGTTTTCGACGAAGAGCAGCTATGGCTGCTGCATCCGATTCGTCGTCTTGGTCTTCTTCTTCGACTATGGGACTTGGTGGGCTCTTGCTGGCTTTGCTAGCTCTGGCTTGCCTGACATAAAATGCTGAGGGCGAGCCCGTAGTCCTGAGAGTTCACGACTTCGATGACAGCGTGAAGAGAGATGGAAAGATTTGGTTCGTGGAGTTCTTCGCGCCGTGGTGCGGGCACTGCAAGAGGTTGGCGCCCACGTGGGCGGAGCTTGCAAAAGCGTTGTGGAAAGATCCTACGTGGCGCGTTGCCCAAGTGGATTTCACCGCTGACAAAACGTTGTGCACTCGCTTTGGGGTCAAGCACTACCCCACCCTTTTGGTATTTCATGACGGCGGAGAGCTCAGAAGATACACGGGCGCCCGCGACACCGACTCGCTCAAACTGTTCACAAACGTGGTCGCACACGAACTGTGGCGAGCGAACGGTAATGCCAACGACTTGTAGAATTACGAGAGAGAGAGAGAGAGAGAGAGAGAGAGAGAGAGAGAGAGAAGGCGTAAATAATGCGGGCGACAATGTCATGGGATGACTCAGGGTTCCAGAGTCGTGAAGTTTCGAGAAAGCATGTGTTTCCGAGATAATAGCGCGGGGCGCGGGGCGCGGGAGCTGTCTCTTATACACATCTAGATGTGTATAAGAGACAGGTCCTGCACTGAGGAAGCGAGCAAAGTGGAGTGTGCGACAATGAGCGAGAAACCTTGGCTAATGCTTCACATGCAAGAGCGTAGTACTAAGGTCATGACGTCAACAGTTGACAGAAATAGATCAGGTCATGACGTTTACAAATATAGATACAAAAATAGATGAGATCATGAGGTGGACAGAACTCTACATGGATTTGGATGCTTCTTGGACCAGGTGCATGACGTTTGAATAAGGTAGCTCAGGTCATGACGGTTACAAAAATTGATACGGCTTAAAAAAATATAGGTGGTCATGAGGTGGACAGAACTCTGCATGGATTTGGACGCTTTTTGGACCAGGTGCATGACGTTTACAAAAATCGACAAGGTCATAACGTTTACAAGGAGAGATGCAAAAAGAGATATTAAGGTCATGAGGTGGACAGATAGCTCAGGTCATGACGTTTACAAAAATAGATGAGGTCATAAGATGGACAGAAGTCTACATGGATTTGGACGACTTTTGGACCAGGTGCGTGCCGTTTTAAAAAAAGATAAGGTCCTGACGTTCTCAAAAAATAGATACGACATTAGAAAGGGGCCTCGCTCCACTACACAGCACCCCACATGCATTTGTACTCCTTTCGGACCAGGTGCATTCGGACGAGTCCAACATTTCGAATGTATCGGGTCCACAAAGCGTCCATATGCATGTAGACTGTTGTGTACTGTAGCGAGGCCCAAAGCTTAGGTCATGCATGACGCTGTCTCTTATACACATCTAGATGTGTATAAGAGACAGGTGTACTGTAGCGAGGCCCAAAGCTTAGGTCATGCATGACGTGCACAGATTAATCGTTGTTTTGTGAGTCATGACGTAGGCTGCAGGAGAGTGTCACGCAATGCTCTCTCTCGCTGACTTTTTTTTTTTTTTTTTTTTTTTCTTCCCTCTCCCTGATTAGAAACTCTAGTGAAAATGATATATGCCGTGAGTAGAAGAAATTCCAATGCATGTCTTTTAACGGGAAAATGTTTCAAATTCATCGAAATGATAGAATAGTATAGTTATACCAAAAAAAATATCGTGTAAAGGTAGAAAGCGATGCTTGCAGCCTTGCAGGGGTCACCTGTATATCCTTAGGAGTAGTGGTAGGTAGGTCGTGAAAGGTAAAAGAGATGTTTTCCCAAAAAAAAAAAAAAAAAAAAGAGAGAGATGTTCCATGATGACATGGCAGAAAGCCAGTTAAAAAATATGTTATGTGCGGGGAGAGAAAAATATATGGCTGGGGGAGGAGGCCGGCAAGCCTCCCGTAGCGCCACGCGAGCGCTGAGTCTGCGCTAGTTCGGGTTTCGAATGTAGCGAAGCCCTAGCACTCCTCCGCCGGCCCACGCTTGGCGGCCAAGCGCGTCTATCAAGTCCGGTTGTCACGCGTTGTGGAAGATGGACGCCTCGGTTGGTAGATGGCATGGCAGAGCCATGCCCTCGGTGCTCATACTCCAACCTCTCCTTGATTGGAGGGGGAGTGCCTTGCACTCAAGAGTATGGGCCCCACCCGATCTCCTCTACTACCTTCATTTCCATCTCATCAGGTTAACTCTACCTAATCAAGTCGCTAATTCTGGAAACTACTCAATCTGCTTTGGCCTATCATGACAGACGTGATGTTGACGGTCTGGATAGTCCGGGGTTCAACTATGTAAAGAACGACAGTAGCGTCTCTGCAAGCAGTGGGAGAGCTCGCACTGGCGGTGGGAGTGCTGTCCGCAATATCGAGGGCTCAGCGGGATTCATCATGCCTGGTTTAAGCTACAAAGAGAATATGGCTATGTTCTTGGCTAAATACATCCGCTACATCTTGGAGGGGCTGGGATAAACGCACGCTACGCAGAACTAACTGAGGCAGCATTCCTATGGGCAGTGAGAGAGTGCGCAGCGACAATGGGAGCGCGTCGGCAGTTCCAAGAGCGTAAGTGATAGCTTCATCAATTGAAAAACTTCGGGGTTCTCTTCCTGGTCTTCGGTACTGGGTAGATCCATTCGTCCGATTTCCTAATATGTTTGGTTCTTAGTAGCATCCGTTGGTTTGATTCATAGATTTGGGGGCTAGCCCATGGAAATGAGCTTTTCTTCTTTTCGCATATAAGTGCACCTTATTTGACTTAGGGGGATTTCTTCCACCTTATGGGATTACGTGTGTTATACATTTTGGCCACGACTTACTCTTTTCTAGCCTGTGGCGGCCTTGTTTGTCTGTTATTTTTGTTAGTTATAGGTAATTCTCTGTTTCGGTAATTTGTTGTCTGTTCGTCTATGGACAGCCGCACTACAAGGGCAGTGTGAGCGCCTTCAGCAGTGGTGGGAGCGTTAGTCGAGTCGCACTCTCTCACTGCCCAATGGTTGGATGAAATGAGAGACCCGGTGAAGAGCAAACTAGAGTTGTATCCATTGGGTGCGTGGTGGGAAACCCGTCTTGGCAAAGAAGGCTCTTTACAGTGTGGTGGACAGAGTGGATAAGAGGGTAACCCTACAGCTCATTTGTCTATTTGTTTATCCACAGCGGCACTACGGGGGCAGTGTGAGTGCCTTCGGCAGTGGTGGGAGTGTTAGTCGAGTGTGGTCATTAGTATGTTTAGTTTAAAATCTAGTAGGCACTTGGTTTGAAATTAAGATTGGTTTTGGAGTCAATATTATAATGTTTAGCTTAAAGTTGGTATGTTTTAAATTGGGTTAATTGAGTTGGTTTGTGGAATAGTTGTTAGGATTAGTATGGGAATTGTCTTGGTCTTCTATTTGTGGCTGTTTTTATTAGTATGGTTTTTGGACGGGTTGATGTTTAATTGTTTAATAGCTTTGTGAGAAGGAGGTACGGTGGCCCATGATTGGAAATCAGGGTAATTTGGTGATAGTACCGTGATACCCGTGGAATTGCTAGTAGCGGCGTCACCTTGAGCAGTGAGAGTGTAGCAAGGGGCGGTGGGAACGTTACTGGAGGCACGAGAGAACCGGTGAAGAGAAAACTTGAGTTGTACCCATTGTGTCCGCTAAACCACGAAGGACCAAGGGTGCGTGGTGGGAAACCCATCATGGCAGCTCAGGCTCTTTGCAGGATGTGGGAACAGAGTGGGTGAAAGGGTAGCTCGATACAGCAGCTAATGAATGTGGGAACAAAGCAATCGGCACTATAGTCAGGGTGAGTCCCAGGGAATTACTGATAGCGGCGCCATCTTGAACACTATGAGCCTATGAGGGTATCAAGAGGCGGTGGGAACGCTATTGGATAGATGTTATGAGAGAACCGGTGAGGAGCAAACTTGAGCTGTACCCATTGTGTCCGCTAAAACTATGAAGGTCCAATGGTGCGTGGTGGGAAACCCGTCATGGCAGATCAGGCTTCTTGCAGGGTAGTGGAATAGGGAGGGTAATAGGGTTATCCCTGCAGGTGTGAGTAATTAACTGTTGTAGGATTGCTCTCTATTTCTGGGAGACAATATCACCACGTTCAGTATGAAGTTGGCATGAGTTCGGGTTGAAATTCGGGAGTGTTTGGGATTATTTAGTTGGCTCTCGGAATAATTTTAGGGTTAAAACTGTAAAATTCTTTGTGAATTGCCTTGCGCTTTTTCGAATTCTACAGATTATAACTTGTAGTTCTCTGCCAATAGTGTTTCGTTGTTAGAAACATGCTGGCGTTGCACTTTTTCGTCTGCGCTGCAAGGTTATCATGCTATAGGCTGAAGGACTGGAGAGGTTTACTATTGGTTAGTTCAGCCGCGGCGCCGCCTTTTTCTGTGCTTCAAGGCTAGTTTGAGGAGCTTTGTCCTATTGAGACTGGGCGGTCGTGGGACGCTGGACCCGGTTTCCAGCAGGCTTCATCTCGTTAACACCAGGTAGAATTGTGAGGTCCCCGGCCTCGACCACTTTTGTTTTGAAATATGAAAGTGACAACTTCTCAAAAAAAATATATATATATGTCACAGCCCCTCGTTTGTTGTCCTCTTCTCTCTCTCTGCCTACGGTTTACCGGGCAGTTCTGTTTGTGACGATATATATATATATGGCTGTCCCCCGGGCCGTGGTCCCATTAGCAAGAGAGCATCGGGTTGAATGCCTGAATCTGGACGTGTTCGAGGACAGGAGCACGAAATCGAGATCGAACTGCTTTTCTGTATCTCTGCATACAACATGGCCAGATTCAGGATTTCTATCCGATCCTCTTTGCTAGTGGGACCACGCCCCCGATGAGGAGAAGGCAGGTTAATTTAAAAAAAAGAGAAGTGACCTTTTTAGGGGGAAAAAACGGGGAAAAACGAAAAAAAGAAAAAGAACAAAAAAACGAAAGAGAAGAAGACGAAGAAGAGAGTTTTTTTTTGCAGCGTTCATGACTGGTGCCTTCCCCCGAGTAGAGGTAGAAGAACCCGTGGCCGTTGACGCTGTATGCGGCAGGGAAACGATCCAGGTTCAGTTACTTATGACGGCCTCGTAGTCTAGTCGGGATAGCGATAGGGATATGTATATGGATATGGATATGCTCATGGATATGGCCACGGGATCTTTGAGGATTGTCCTCGCAATTTTATTTCACTTTTCCTTTTCCTTTATTTTAAGTCCCCCCGCCATTTCGTGGGTGATTCCCTGTGTTCTATGATTCTATCTCTTTCGTTTTTTTTTTTTTTTTTTTTTTTTTTTTTTTTTTTTTNTTTTTTTTTTTTTTTTTTTTTTAATTTGGACCATTTTTCGACTTATACGTGTCAACCTTGCTCAGGGGCCCTTGCTAATCTTCAATTCTCTGTATCGGGTCCAATTTAACGGATGTCTCGAAGGACTTTGTATTGTTTTTCTCCTTTTTTGTTGTGTTCTTTCTCTTTTTTGTTGTGTTCTTTCTCTTTTCTGTTTTGTTCCTGTTTTGTTTTTCTCATTTTTATTTTTGTTTTTCGGTTTTTTTTCCCTCAAATTTGTCCCAAGGTCTCCATTCCCGCAAGTCGTGGGAGAGGGCCTCGCTCCACGACTCTCTAAATGCGCAAAATGAGAATGAATCTTGCGCTATAACATTGAACAATTCACCGCGGCCGTATTTTTGGTCTTTCGTGCATGTGGAGAGTAGTGGAGCCGGGCCCATAGTGACAAGCAATGGCCAAGCTGATCTCGTACAACTTTATTTATTTATTTATTTATTTTTACTTTTATTTTTTCTCTCTCTCGTACAATGTCACGTCTTGAAAACATAAGGTTAAACCTATATCCCTGGCGGTGCGTTAGCGACGGCTAGTCTGCGGGGTGTTACCGGTCCGTGCTCTTGGGCACGGACCGGCGGCCGCCATCGTGCCGAGGAAGGGGAAACGCTTCGTGTTCGGTAACTTCAAGGAGTTTCTCCTAGTAAGGTGGCTGGACTTTGTCCTGAAAGGAATGAAGGGCTGGCTCCCTCGATGGGGGATGGTGTTGACGTGGGGCCGTATCAGGAGGCTCTGCGACTGTGTGCATCGAGAAGACCGTGAGCCCAGCCAAGCCCTTTGGGCTCTAGGCCCTGTCGATGGTCAGGAGTACTTCAATGCATCACGCTGCTCATTGCGGTTTGACGAAATGAAGGTATACTCCAGCGCTCAAGACTTCAGTGTGGGCTTTGACTATTTATTGCGGCCTATCTCTTTTCTTTAGATCCGTATTTAGTATAATTTATTGGAGTCGATAGTTTTATATAGTAACTTTCTAAGATGGCGTCATCTTCTGCCCCCCCTCCCCCGTCCACCTCTTCCCCCATGTCAGATCAGGAAAGAGTCAGGATCAGGGAATTATTCGATACTTATTTCCAGGAAGGGGTTCCTGCCTGGCGGTCCCTCCTCTGGTAAAGTTGTAGATGGGGACGACTGTGTGAGGGTGGTAGTGGATAAAGACGTCTATCAGGTTCAGGTAGATTGGCTGAAGGAGCACGCAGTTACTATTTTCTTCGGTGATGACGCCACCTCCCTTCCCCCGAATGTTAAAAACCGGCTAGTCCGGATTTACGAAAATGGGTGGGCTGCACAGGGCTCAACGGGGGCGCCTCCCAAGAGAGGGGTATTTCGAAACGAAGGCAAGAATCTCGTCACATACATTGCTTCCGACTGTCGAATATCTGCTTGGATGCTGAGAAAGGACAAGGATGTGATTGAAATGGATGATAAAACCTATTCTGTGTCATTTCGTCCATGGATGTCGGAGAAGCAACTCTCTGACTGGCGGGAGGCCATGCGCCAGAAAGTTTTCTGGATCAGATGCCTTGAGGTTCCGGTGGGAATTTTGGGCATCCTGAAGGGAGTGGTCCAAGATGCCTTTGGAGCAGTCTTGTTTGACCACCAACCCTTCAAGAAACTCTTATCCCCGGACCTTCGGGACGTCCGTTTTGATTTAGTACCATCGGCAAAATTGTGCTACAAGAAGAAACAAGCTTATTGTAGACCTCCACGATAAAGGGTGTGTTGAGGTGGATGTTGTCTGCGCTGGAACACCCTGGTGCTCGAAGTGCAGACGATATTTCCATAGAGACTCTGACGTGGGTTGTCCGGCCAAGCAGAAAGCCCAGGAGAAGAACCCTACAGAGAAAGCTCCCTCTCAGAAGGAGAATTCCCCTGTAAAGGAGAAGGATCCACAGAAGGAGGTGCTTTCAACGAAGGGGATTCTCCTGGAGGAGAAGGAGATTATCTCTTCAAAGAAAGGTCCAGCCCCGGACAAAGAGGACGAGCCTCGATGGGAATTAGTTACTCGCAACTCTAAGAACAGGCGCAAAAGGAAAATTAACAAGAAATCCTGGAGTCGGAAGGATTCTCGGGGAGGGACCAAGCCTATTCCACCCACGAAAGATGGATCGTCCAAGGATGATGCCGAGCCGTCGGGTAAATTACCCGAAGTTCGGGGTGATCCTGTTGTTTCGTCTAAAGCAGATGACAGAGATGAGGTGTTGGTCAGCGAGGGTGAAGGGGAAGGCACGGGAGAGAAAGAAAATAACTCAAACTTGGAGAAAGATGTTGCAAAGGTTGCGGGTGTGGATGGGTCTTCTTGTCCCGTAAAACCGGAGTCCATAGGCATTAACGGGGAAGGGGAAGGGGAGGAAGGGGAGAGGGAGGGATTATCTCGAAGGGAAGGAGGGGAGAGTGTTGTGTCCCCTACCCCGGCCTCTATCCTTGGAGGATTGCAGTCTAAAGATAGAGCCGAGCAACCTATCGAAGAACAGAAAGATCTGTCAAAAGCGGATGACAGTGACGTGTTGATGGTAAGTGATGATGAAGGGGACGAAATGGAAAAGAACGAGGATGACTCAAACTTGGTGAATGAAGAAGTGAAGGAGGAGGGTAGGGAGGAATCTCTAAGCCCAGTTAAATCTGAGCCTGAGCCTGAAAGTTCCCAGGAGGTAGGGAAAGGCGAGGAAGGGGAGGAGGAGATTGGTTTATTACGAAGGAAAAGAGGTGAGAACTCTGGTCCCCTCTCCTCGGCCTTTGTCTTTGGTGGTTCGGAGTCCAAGCTTGGGAATGATAGTTGTCCCTCTCCCCAAAAACTGTTGGAGGAAGATTTTGAGCATGTAGTGAGACTATCCCTATCGAGGTGGTCTCTTCGGGGTCGGACTCGGAGGTGGATAGCGTGCGAAGCCAGACTCATTCAGACGGTACCCCGGATGAGGTGCCGACGGAGGAGGGCAAGTTCTTGGACTTTTCTGTCCCAGGGCTGCAGCACGAAAGGCTTATTACGTATTCTGCAAGCAAGAAAGCTAAAATGAATGATAAATCCTTCGTTGTTACGGCGGAAGAGAAGTGCTTGGACGAAACAGAGGATGCCCACTCTCGAGAAAAGGCGAAAAAGAGGAACAAGCCAGGCCGATCGGCCAAAAAGTCTCTCTTCTTTGCGGCTCCTATGGAAACGTTAGGAAGAGCGGACGCTCTGATGGACCCCCCTGGGGAATATTTAATTCCATTAGTTGTTTCAGACTCAGACTAAGGACCGATGGTTTTAACTGAGAAAGACTATGAAGAATCTCTCTCGTTACCCTCGATCCAGATCTCAAACGGTATATCTGAGGAAAGGGTGCTGGAATTGACTCAAGCGTACGTACTTAATCATACGGGGGAATGTGCAATCCTCCCTACCCCTCGAATGGGGCGCCATATAGCTTCAACTGCTGATGGTAAGAAGGTTCTCCTCCACATAGCGTTTTTAGGACTAAAATCGACAACTGATGCCTTTCGTTCTTGGTGTTCTGAGAAGAATTATTAGTATCCGTTGCTCGACTTTATCCAGCCAAAATTGGACGCCCTTCAGACCATCCGCATGGATCCGGGTCTGTCGGCCAAGGAAATCGTCGTTTGGCTGCAGCATGTTGATGCGACCTCGTCAATAGCGGATGGCAGCTTCAGACTTCTGATCCAGAGGTCAAATCTGATCTAGCTATCTAATTCAATAGGGCCTGCGGAGGTCGTGGCTCCTTCAGTGGAACCAGACCGCGTTTTGAAGTCCTCGCTTCTTGATGACTCTGCCACCTCGAATTAGAATTGTTAGTTGGAATGTCAAGGGCCTAGGTGACACCAAACAGATTTAAACGTCAGCGTTTAGCTGCTGATTTTTAATCTGAGAATGCTCAAATAGTCTGTCTTCAAGAGACCAAGTTAAATGATGCTAAAATCAGTGAAATTAGACCATGGTGGTCTGGCCCGCAGTTTTGGGCTGCAGCAAATGGCACCAGGGGAGGCACGGCGGTACTTATGCATAAAGACTTAGACTACGCTATCTTGGATCACTATGAAGACCCCGGGGGTCGGGTAGTCTGGGTGAAAATCGCAATTGATTATGAAGAATGGGCTATTGCTTCTATTTATGCCCCGGCGGAATACATCGAAAGAACGAAGTTTCTGGCCAACTTACCGGCGCTTCTTCCTGATGTGGAAAATTTAGCCTTATTAGGCGACTGGAACACAACTTTAAACCCGGGGCTAGACTCTCCTTTGCCCACCCCGCTAAGGGCTGATAGTACACTGTTGTTGTCTCTTCTAGAGGCCCAAAGCCTGGTAGACACCTTCCGTGTTCTACACCCAGAGGACAATGGTTTCACATGGCATGGCCCAAGACCTTCAGAAAAGGCTCCAATTCCTCGTAGGCGGTTGGATCTTATCTTGGCTAGGGGCTCTCTTTGGGACAGATGTATGGCTTCAGAATACCGGATCTCAGATATCTCGGATCATTATCCCATTCATATAGGCATTGTATCAAAGGAGCTAGTGGAAAAGGAACGCCGGCCCTTCCGTCTTAACGTGAATTTGTTGAAGGATGAGGGCATTCCGAGGTGGGTAAGCGCCCAGATGACGGCGTGGATGCGGGCTAAAGATCTGTTTGATTCAGAGGAGGAATGGGCTGAGGTGGGAATAGGAATTATCAGGGCTGCCCTTGTTGAATTTTCAAGAATGAAATCTGCAAATAGAGCTTGGAAAGAGAAATGTTTGTTAATGGAGATTGCTACTGCGGAAGATAAGATTGGTATTGACCCGTTTGAAGAGTTCTATTGGTCCGAAAAAAGGAGACTTGCGTTGGCTCGTCTAGAAGATCTGGAACAACGCAAACAAGCCGAATGGCTTGACTGGTTAAAGCTCAGAGGCATCATTGGGTATGATAGAATGACGAAGTTGACCTTTCGGTCTCTGGTCTTGAGACAGACAAAACCATTAATAAGGGAACTTATCCACCCCTTCGATTTAGAGAAGGGACCTGCGAATGACACCCAAAATATGTGTGCCTATGCCCTAGAGTATTTTAGGGACATTGTTAGCTCCCGTAGACCTTTTGATAATTTTGATTCAGATCTCTTTGTTGACTCCTCCTTTTGGGACAGGACTACTTCGTGCATTTCTGCGCAAACTATGGCCAGTCTTGATTCTCCAATCACAGTACAGGAACTAACCAGAGCCGTTCAAAGGATGGCCACAGGCAAATGCCCTGGGCTTGATGGGCTACCCGTGGAACTATTTTCTAGCGCTTGGCCGTCCTTTGCACCTTTCCTTTGTCAGATTTACAATAAAGCCCTGGTTTCAGGCTCCCTTCCAAGGAGTTTTGTCAAGGGCGTGATTTCGCTCCTTTATAAGAAAGGGGACAAGAGGGAGGTCCGGAACTATCGTCCGATATCGGTATTAAACGTCACATATAAAATCCTGGCGAAAACGCTAGCTATCCGGTTAGCAGAGGAACTGCCCCTCCTAGTTGGATGGGAGCAAGGCGCCTTCGTGAAAGGACGGTCGATCTTTGATAATATAATGACTACGGTTCAAGCCCTGGAGGTCATTAATGCAGAAGATAGAAATGTGGCAGTCCTACTTTTGGACATGGAAAAGGCCTATGACAAGGTGGGGTGGGCTTTTGTTACTACCACCTTGTCTAAAATGGGATTCGGCCAAGGATTCATAAAGTGGACCAGGGCTATGTATGCAAAGGCTGCTTCAGTGGTTGTGGTCAACGGAAGATTGTCTGAGGACTTTCACTTAACAAGGTCTTTGAGACAAGGCTGCCCACTGGCCCCTCTACTGTTTGTTCTGCAACTTGAAGTCCTCCTCGACAACATTCGACTAAATCCAAGAATAACAGGACTGACATTGTCTCTTGTCCTCAAGTGGAAAGGAGGAGCTCTAGCAGATGATCTTACTCTGGCGGTTCAGAACTCTCACTCCACTTTATTAGAAAGTTAAGTCAGTATTAGATGAGTACTGTCTTCTTTCTGAGGCCTCTATAAACTGGTCAAAGTCGGTTTATTTCCTTCCGTCCTCATACACACTCAATGTGGAATGGGCGCTGCGCCAGATTCTGTCGGATAATTCAGAACACTTCTTGGGCATTCTGGTCTCCCTGTCAGACTGCTCCACCACACAGGACCGTCTTCTAGCAGATAAGGTTACCTCTAGAATCAGTCAATGGTTACGTAACCATAAGCTCTCCTTGTTTGGGAGGGCGGTAGTCCTGTTGTCGGCAGCGTTCTCGCTTCTCTTGTTCCCGCTGTCAATCTGCACGTTAGGTAAGGAAGCCTATTTTGCAATCAAGCGGGCGGCAACCAGATACCTGTGGAAACCTACAGGTGATGAAGATACGGGGTGTATTTCGAAGGTTGCCTGGGAGGTTCTAACTCAACCACGTTCGGAAGGGGGGTTGGGCATTTTGGACCCGTTGGACCAAAACCGGGCCCTACTAGCAAAGTGGGTCATTAGGGCAATGTTCGAGGACCATAATAAGTTATGGATTTTGCTGGCAGAATATATACTGTCGGAAGAATGGTCTCTGAGCAATACTACTGATGTCTGGCTTTGCTTCTTAATTCCTTCCTTCCTGAGCATGAAAATTAAGTCCAAAGTGTGGCAGGGTATTCTTCAGTCTTGGAAGAAATTAATGCCCCAGCAGGTGAAGGACCCTACTACAAGAGAGGAAATCGCTAACCAGATTATTTTCGAAAATCCTTACATCCTTCTGCCTAACAAACAGTTCTGCGGCTGAGGGGGCAGGAAATTTTGGGAGATCATGGATTGAGAAGGGGGTTATTCAAGTGAGGCATCTGTGGAATGCCGCAGAGAATGATTGGATGTCCCCAAAAGAGTTGCGTCGCCGACTTCCAAGACTGCATTTTGTGGAGTTAAACTACACCAAAATCAGGGCAACTCTCCCGCCTCACTGGACCTCTGTACTTAAGGCGGGCTCTGAGAATTGCTCAGGGACATGGTTACGCTCCTGTGATGATCAGCAAATCATCTGGAAAGTCATAGGGCCGGATCTCCCAACAGGACTTAAGGTTGAGGAATGGAAACCCATCACTGGAGCCTCTTCAGGGGGCCTACTCCAGTACTTAGGGGAACAGTCTGTGGCCTCTACGAAAGATTGTTCGGAGGTTAGAGTCCTTCCATCTGATGACAACAAACATTTCTCCTTATTAGGAGAGTCAGCCGCCTTCCGAGTGGAGCCTGCCCTTCTTGGCTGGAAAAATGTCCAGCAGAGCGATCGTAAAGTCACAGTTCTCCCCTTGGTGCGCTATTCTACTAACCAAGGAGTAAGATGTTTCCGACAAACCAGACTCAGATCTCCTAAATCACTGGCAGAGAAGAGATTCGCAAAGATGAAGGGGCCTCTGGCGATACAACCGGAATGGACAAATCTGTGGAGAGTCAATTCAAGAATCCCCTCCCAGAGATCAGGCAGTCTTCTCTGGCTCGAGTCGCTAATGGTTGTTCCAACAACACTATGGTTGTCCCAAAAAGGCATGCCCCTACCTATCACATGCACGAGGTGCGATTGGGGATGGGAGTCCAACTCACATCTGTGGGCAGAATGCCCACTGGTGGATGAAGTCTGGCAATGGTGGCAGGACTTATGGGAATTATTGACGAACAAAACCTTCCCCTGGGGAGACGAGTGGATTATCTATGGAATCCTGCCCTCCCCCTCAGTCAAGCTGTATGAAGGGTGGGGTTATGTGGCACTGGTATGCAGAGGCGTTATTCTACAGGAAATCTGGCGGGCCCGTAATGCTGAAGTATTCAAGGGTGAGCGCCTCCCCCTGCTGCAACAACAAAGACAAATAAAGAATGATATTAGGAGTATGATCAGGGCGGATTGGAAAGGAGGAGTAGGCCGCCCTAGGAGGAACTCCTATTGGTTTCAGAAAACCTGGGCACGTGACAATAAGTTTGCATCTGTCTCTGCGGAAGAGAAGATGTTGATTTCAAGTTGGCTAAGTCCAGCGTAGTTATGCCTTGTCTCAGTCAGGACTAGACTGGGAAAGGCATGGTGCTTAAGGCGGGGGTAGAATTTGACTCCCTGGGATTCTAGCCATAATTTCTTCTTCCTTCCGGTAGGATGCTCTCATACTTTTCATGACTACGCAGATGCAAAAAGTTAAGGTGAGGATAGGATGAGTTTGCCAGTCTGCGTTTACGGGTCTGTTGAAGGGACTCTTAGCAGCTGTCCCCACCTGTTGTAAAAGCTGCCCATCTGGCCACTGTGTTTTTCTGCAGCTAAGAAAGTTTGGTGGGTTAGCTCAATTCTTTTACTCAGTGCTTTAATGCTTACTTTTTGGAGAGCATTGTAGGACAGGACGCTGGACCTGGTTTCCAGCTTTCCAATTATTTTTCAGGTGAGTTACTCAGAGCAGCTAGGCTGTTGTTTGGTCTTGGAAGCGAAACTGGCTAATGCTGCCAGGATAACTCCGGTTTGAATTGTGAGGTCCCCGGCCTCGTCCTATTATCTTGCAATAAAGACTCAAGCTTTCCCAAAAAAAAAAAAAAAAAAAAAAAAAAAACATCAAGGTTTATCAAATAATTCAAAGATCCATGAGTGTGGTTCGACTTTTCAACACCTGGGGCCAAGTCCCACTTGACCGGATTCTTCATTTTCGGCGGTTGATTTTCATGATCTACAGTTGGGAATGGAGAATCCGGGTGAGTGGGACTTGGCCCCGTGCCGCAATTCTCAGTTTCTGACCGTAAATTCCGAAGATCAACGGCCAGAAATGAAGGATCAGCGTAAGTGGGACTTGGCCCCAGGTGCTGACTGTAGTGGTTACGATGCTTGGCTCTTGAGAGGCCAAGGTAGCCGGCTCGAATTTGGGCGTGCGAGAAGAAGGGTCTTCGGCCCAGAGGTACGAACGTATAAACTAGTTCACAGGCAGGATGGCTGCGTATACATGGATGTGTTTTGCACAGAGGTACGGAGGCCAGGATGGCTGCGTATACATGGATGTGTTTTGTGGTGTAGTTCGGGGTTTCCATAGGGGGAATGGCATCGGGTGCGTAAGTGGGGATGTATGGCGTCTTTATGCACATAAATAAGGTTGTGGTCGGTCTCCGGTTTCCATAGGGGGAATGGCATCGGGTGCGTAAGTGGGGATGTAGGGCGTCTTTATGCACATAAATAAGGTTGTGGTCGCCATCCGGAGACCGACCGGTTGTTTTGTGAGGCAGCGAGGCGGTGGTCGTGGGAGATGGTGGTGCGGTCTTCCGTCGAAGTGCGGGCAGCTGGAGATCGTAGCGTGGTGTCTCGTATAGGAAAATTTTGTTGTTATCTGTCCGTTTATCCTCGTAGGTGCATGGACAGATGTTGCTCTTTTTTGGTATTTTAGTAGAAGTTAGTTAGCGGACGGGGGCCGGAGTTGTGGTCGGATGCATGCAGGTTTGATTTTGTCCACAGCGGGGTGGAATCAAGTTGAAGCTTCAAGCTTGATCTGGAGGTGGACGGAGTAACTTTTGCGGTCAGATGCGTGCAGGTCTCGTTTCTCTACTGAGTATGGGCACAATTTCAGCCATCCAATAGGTCTCGTTTCTCTACTGCGTATGGGCACAATTTCAGCCATCCAATAGCAAGGTATATGAATAATTTGCCCGCTCCTCCCCGGGCCCCTGGTATGCCCATGATTTTCCCTGCCTGTCTCTCCAGACACATGTGGACATTTGTCTGTGCGATTGCCTATCCGCCGCCGTCCTGGCTGTGCCCCCACGCCCCGCGTGGTTTCAGTAGATACGATACTCAGGGTGTCCTCACACTCAGACTTGTCTCAATGAATCTGAGTGTAATTACGGCAAGACCCTGATGTATATGACCACAAACTCGTCCAGAGCTTAGTACAAAAAGTCCTTAGGTGTGAATATGTCCTCAGAGAAATCGCTTAGGAGTCCTTGACACAGCGTTTGGATCAGTTACGCTCCAATCATCCTCAGGAGGCAAACCACCTGCCAATGCCTTACGGGCCGCCCGTGATTCCACCAACAAACTGACGGGCTGGGGCCCGACGCTTTAGGTCTCTTCATGGTTATCTTATTTCATTCTGGAAAGTTTTCAATGTCTTGGTACTACGTTTGTGGCGGGGCAGATATGGATAGGTAAGCGTGCCCCAAATCGCGTATCAGTTTTAACTTGGAGAACAGCAGTGCAGCGCGGAATCGCCCTGAACTTAGGAAGAGTTTCAAGCCCTAAGGTCAGACACAGACACACACACACACACACACACACACACACACACACACACACACACACAGAGAGAGAGAGAGAGAGAGAGAGAGAGAGAGAGAGAGAGAGAGAGA
>BFEA01000111.1:1517391-1528333 GCA_003427395.1 Chara braunii | reverse complement strand
GCTTCTACGACTGCTTCCCTCCGACTTTTGTGCGTTGGCTATGGCTGGACGATAACGCCTCTTACTGCTGCTGCTGCACATGAGATGTGGAGCCAACCAGGCGACGGGGCGCATGACGGCCGTAAAGGTGGACTAAGCATTACGGGCGCAAAGGTGGACTCCCGGGGTTCATCCCGGCAGTGTGGGGCAACCCTAACCATTTTAAAATTACAAAATTGAACCGACTACAGCTCCCCCCCATTTTGTTTTCGGAGGCCTCGCGCGGCCTCATTTTTTTTTTTTTTTTTTTTTTTTTTGCGGTTCTTGACGCGATATTCCACTCGGACTACGACATCCCTCCTCAACTTTTTTTTTTTTTTTCACGACCCCTTCTTTTCGGGGTGCGCCACACCCGGTGCACGCGCGTCGTGTGATGTGCGGCGTGCAGCGTGTGTGCACGGGGCAGCGCATCTCGATGCGCCGCATGCATGATTTTGACATCTTTTCCTTCAAGTTTTGTTCAATCTCTCATATGGGTGTAAATCGCTACTTTGATTTTGCTTCTTCTACTATAGTGAGCTCCATTCTCTTTTGTTTTGTTCATTTCTCCACTCTTATGTAAATCGCTACTTTGATGTTTGCCTCAATTAGCCTTGTCAAGGTGAATGTGTTTTGTCATCTTTTTCTCAAAGTTTTGTTCAATCTCTCACTTGGGGGTAAATAGTCATTTTGATTTTTGCTTCTTCTAGCATTGTGAGCTTCATTCTCTCTTATTTTGTCAATTTCTCCACTCCAATGTAAATCGCTACTTTAGTTATTGCTTCAACTAGCCTTGTGCAATGCCATGTGTTTTGTCATTTTTTGTTTCAAATTTTGTTCAAATCTTCCACTTAGGTATAAATCGCTATTTTGATTCTTGCTTCTTCTCGTGTAGTGAGTTTCATTCCCTTTTGTTTTGTCAAATTTTTGACTCTCATGTAAATCGCTACTTTGGTTTTTGCATCATCTAGCCTTATGCATGTGTTTTGTCATTTTTTCCTCAAGTTCTATTCAATCTTCCACTTAGGTGTAAATCGCTACTTATTGATTCTTGCATCTTCTAGTATAATGAGTTTCATTCTCTCTTGTTTTGTCAATTCGTTCACTCCTCTGTAACTCGCTACTTTGATTTTTACTTCAACTAGCTTTGGGCATGTGTTTTGTGAAGTTTCTTCAATTGTTTCCGTCAATCTTTCTCTTGGTGTTGTCCCGCTTCACTCTCGGTTGCTTCCACTAGTCCGGTGCATATGCCTTGTCAAGTTTCTTCCATGTTTTCCATCAAACTTTCACATGACGGTGTTCCGCTCTACTCTTGGTTGGTTCCACTAGTCATGTGCATACGCCTTGTTAAATTTCTTTTATATTTTTCATCAATCTTCCACTTGCTGGTATTCTTCTGCACTCTTGGTTATTTCCACTCGTCATGTGCATGTGCCTTTTCAAGTTTCTTCCATGTTTTCCTTTAGTCTTTCACTTGGTGGTGTCTCGTTTCACTCTTAGTTGCTTCCACTAGTCTATGGCATATGCATGTGCCTTAGTTGCTTTCGTGGGTGACGTTGATATGCATCAAATTGGTTGTTCAACGTCAGTTTAGGTGGCACACAACGGTTAATCCATTTTGAGTTCATATTTTTTTTTGTGAATTTTGGAAATGCCCCGGAACTTATGTGAATTTTCATTGTGTTGTATAAAAGATAGGAATCGACGTAGGATTTTCATGCGCTTAGCGAGTGAGCTAATAATTTATTTTCAAACTTTTCAATTTCAATTTGTCTGTAGGAATTAAGCCTGACTTAACATTTTGCTCAACTGTTTTGGTGCCCTTACATTTTCCGTGGATGCGCTCGTGGCACGCACATTTCTGCATCTAATCTTCCATTGTGGTCCTCGTCATTCTTCTTCGCGCCTTCACCGCTAAACTGAAACTGTCTTCTTCTCCCCGACTACGCTGTGCACGTTCTTTCCATTCTTGGCCACGTGGAATCTTAACCTTGCCTTATACCGACTCGTGTGGCCTGGTTTCTTGCCTTTGTCTACAATCTGAAGAATCTTGCTGATTCCAAATGAGCGCAGAACTCAAACGACAACATATACAATGTTAGGTGAGCAACGCCCGAAGATCTGAGCAATCCGGAATGTCAGAAGTTTTTTTCTCTCTCTCTCTCTCTCTCTCTCTCTCTCTCTCTCTCTCTCTCTCTCTCTCTCTCTCTCTCTCTCTCTCTCATACACAGACAACCCTCATCCCGAAATTCAAAATGTTACCACACCCATTCCTCGAAGATTCATTTCAGAATGTTGAGTGGCAAACCATTAATTCATGGGACCAAGCCAGGGGCGCGATCTAGCCGAGTCACGGGTATGATGGTGTTTTGATGTTCATCATAAATGCCATCGTGCAATCTGTACGCGCCCAATGCAAAAGGAGTGAAAAGACCATACGCCTCTGCATCTATTCATGAGGTGTGGCTTCACTACTCTTCACATGACATTGTGCAGAAACAACAAAAGATATGGCGATGTATCCTTCCATGTTTTAGGGGAAGATTCATTCTCATTTTGCACATTTGGAGAGCAGTGCAACGAGGCCCATAGTTTGCAGTCATTCTGTCACAGATTCCTCAAGAGAACAGACCGTTGGACGATCTTGTGCACACTCGGTGCTCAGCATGATAGACGCACCTAACCAAAAGTATACCAAGGGCCCAAGTCTGAAAACAATATAATCCGAGAGATCAATTCCTCCCCCTCCTCCCCTGCCCCCCTTTCTCTGTTATTATATTTTTGGGGTAAACTTCATTAGAGTCATAAAAATTAGTTATAATTGCACAATGGGGCAAGATACAATTTGCAATTTGCACTTGGGGCACCGTACCTGCCTAAAACGTTGGGTTGTATACTATACGTTGCGTGAACTGGAATTAGAAATTGTATCCTGGCCCATAGTGCAATTATAACTCATTTTTGTGACTCCGGCGAGACCACTGAGGGCATACACACGGATAGCAAAATTGCATAAAAATTGCATACTCTGCAATTTTACAACTACTATTTTGAGATTTAGCTGTGGGCATACTCACCCGCGGTTTCCTTTTCGAATGAGACATCGCCGCCACTTTCTGAAAAATGCTCCATCTGCTGTCAGCGTGGTCACACGACTAATAGCAGATGATGAATTTTCTTTTATTGGTTTTTTATGTGTGTGTTTTGCTTTCCCCCCCCGTCCCTATCACGTTTGGGCCTGCACCGTTATTACTTTGAAGGGTTTTTATTTATTTTTTTAATCAAAAAATCAAATGCGGATTTGCGAGGATCTCTATGTGCTCACAATTTGCCAAACCCCGCACTATTTGTGATTTTGTTGGGACGGAGGCAACGTGTGACTACAAAAGGACAACAAATTTTGTTAATTTTTCTTTATAAAGAATTGTAATTTTAAATTTTGAGAATTAGAATCTTAGCTATTTCAGCAACTTTGCCGCCATATTTGTCCGAACACACGGGCAGACCGCCCGATATTTTTAATGTATTTGTGTTACTGTACTTCTCTGAACAGGTATATCTGCAATTTGCCCATATGAAAATTGAGCGGTAAGTTCGGTTGTGGCACAAACGAGTTTGAAAAGGGCAACAAAATTATATCATACACGAGCAACAAACTCGCACGTTGAGTTTGAAAAGAGCAACAAAAAGACATCACGACACAGCTTCGACGCTTCGGCTGAGGCAGTGCAGAATCTGCAGACAAAGTGAGCCACAACCAATTTTACAGATATCACCCTTTTCAAACTCCTTGCCCGATTTTGTTGGCCTCACATGTCTTTTTTTGCTCTTTCGAAACTGGAAACATGACACTTTTTGCCGAACGTGTTTCAAAAACTGATATTTGAGCTAACAATGAAGATTTTTTTTTTTTTTTTTTTTTTTTTTTAACGCTACATTCTTCTCTCAATTTCATCTCACACTACCTACCTACCACTACTTTTAATTGTAGGCACATGGGGAACCCGGTAGCAGTCGGAACTGTGTTCACGAGAGAACATGCGGGGGTTGCCCTTTTCAAACTCCCGGCCTGCAGGTGGGCGATGCCGGCCACGGGCAACCGGTAGGATTAGGGACCATGCCAACATGACCAATCCCTATGCCTCTCATGTTATACTATCCAAAACCACAGAGAAAAAATTAAAGTTATCAAAGTTGTGCAAAAGGCAATACTCACTTTGTAATGGTCAGAGGAAAAACTCCAGGCAGTCTCGTCGCCCGTACGTCGTACGGGGGGTCGCCGTACGGCCTGTGCGTACGGACGAACGAATGATTGTACGAGCATATGGACGGTTTCCGTCCGAACGTGCCATGGGTCGTTGTGGGGGTGTCGGGGGGGGTTTGAGGGCCTGGGTGGTAGAAGGGGTGTCGAGGCACGTATTTTTGAAAATAATCAAAAAAAAAATCCCGTTGAAAAATGAAAAAAATAATAAAAATTCAAAAAAAAAAAAAAATTGCCCTGACCCCTACAAGGCTCGTGCCCTGCAGGGATGCAGACAATCTTTTTTTTTTTTTTCATTTTTCAACGGAAAAAGAAAATTATTTTTTTTTCAAAAAAACGTCAGCGTTTCCAAGGACTGTGGAATCAGGGGCCTGCTTACAACTACATAAAATGGACATTGTGGGCGTCAACATACATTTCTATTGTCACCCACGAAAGAGTGCGAGAGGCTGTTGTTAACATCAACACACTCTGTGTGTGTGTGTGTGTGTGTGTGTGTGTGTGTGTGTGTGTGTGTGTGAAAAATGGGAGGCTTTGGCCAAGGGTTTAGTACATGGACGAAGGCGATGTATTCAAAAGCCTCGTCAGTAGTGATGGTTAATGGGAGGCTTTCTCCCGAGTCAGGGCTGCCCTCTAGCGCCCTTGCTGTTTGTGGTTCAACTGGAAGTATTGATGCTCAATATTAGAATCAATGACCAAATTGAGGGTCTCCGCATCCCCCCATCGATCCATTGGAAAGGAGGGGTCTTGGCGGATGACCTTACTTTGGCTTGTGGTAATACCCCTGTGGCTTTAGGTGCATTGAGGGATGTATTGGATGAGTATTGCCTCTTATCTGAAGCGTCGATTAATTGGGACAAATCTGCTTTCCTTTTGCCCCCCCCAATTTGCCCTCTGCGTCAATTGGGGACAGAGGCAAGTCCCAACAAATACGTTGGACAAATTTCTTGGTGTGCAGGTTTCCCTGTCAGATTTTACTAATACGCAAGATACGATATTGAAAGAGAAAGTAGTGACCCGTATCTCAGGGTGGGTGCGTAGTCACCAGTTATCCCTGTTTGGAAGGGCGTTGGTGCTGCCTACGGCAGCATTCTCAATTCTTTGGTTTCCTATGATGGTTCACCTCTTAAGTGAAGAAGCATACAAGACAATCAAAAGAACTGCAACCAGATATTTATGGAATTCACAAGCGCAGGAGGAGCAAAAAATTATAATAAAGGTTGTCTGGGAAACTGTTGCCTACTCAAGGGATGAAGCGGGCCTTGGTATTCTGGACCCCCTCCTCCAAAATGTGGCTCTATTGGCAAAATGACAAATATGGACGATGTTTGGTGAAGACGAGAAAGAGTGGGTTGCACTGTCTGAGTATATTTTACAGCAGGAGTGGAACCTTAGGGAAGGACCGCATGCCAGACTATGCTTCCTGATCAAGTCCTTTTGTCTTAGAAAACCCAAGTCTAGAGTATGAAGTAACATTCTACAGGCTTGGAACAGAGTTAGGCCAGTGCAGCTGGGGGAGCCGATGTCAAAAGGCGAAATCTTAAATCAGATATTGTGGGAAAATGAGTACATAAAGTACCAAGAGTCTGAGCTCCTTGCGGACGGTAGCACATGATCATTTGGGAGAACCTGGGCAGAGCACGGTATACTACAGCTTAAGGACATCTGGGACCATCAGGCTGAGGACTGGATCCCTGGGTCAAGACTCAGAACTACATTGCCAAGAATTCACAAAGTCGAACAGAATTAACAAATATTGAAGGATTCGATTCCTCGAAATTGGATTAATGCTGTTAAAAAGGAATCTCAGTTTAACCCGGGCTCGTGGTTAAAAGACCCAGAGCGGCGAGCCACTTATTTGAAAGTGGTAGGTCCGGACCTAGTTGCAGGGACAAAAGTGACCAACTTGAAATGGAGATGGAGAGGGGGAGTACATGGTTCTGTTCTGCGTTACGAGGAGGATTCAGTTATTGAAACTACCCGGGGTCTGGAAGAGGCTGGGGTGTGGGAGAAGCAGGGTGTCAGAAGACCGGAGTGCTCACTGATTACCCTGAAGAGAGCAGGTACGCCGATGGAACCAGTGGGGTATGGGTGGAGGACGGATAGTATTCCCTCCCAGAGATTTCCTATTATAAACTATAAACCCAAGATAGGGGTTCCGCTTCAAAAGCAGAAGGTCGTTAAGAAGCCAATAAACACGAGTGAGAGAAGATTAGCTCAGTGCCAGAATGAGGGGGTATAAAGAACGGATATTTTTATGTTGTGGAAGGCCTTAAAGAAGATTCCATCACAAAAACATGCAGCGTTGCAGTGGCTACAATCGCTGCAAATTACCGCTTCTTCAACATGGTTAAATACAAAAAGGATGAATATCTTTATTACTTGTACCAGGTGTGGATGGGGTTGGGAAAATGCGTCTCACCTATGGTTGTTTTGCCCACTTTCCAGGGAGATTTGGGAGTGATGGAAGGAAAAATGGAAAGGTTGTCCAGTTTTTTCAGGGGAATGGGGGGAAGAACTCATCTTATACGCCAAACGGTCAGGGAACGGTGACTTCAGGTGCGGCGTGAGTTATGTGGCCTTAATCTGCAAAGGTATCATCTTTGAGGCAATCTGGACCGCCAAAAATGCCAAAGTCTTCCGATCGGAATCGATAACAACGCAACACTCTTTTAATCAGATAAGAGCAGCGGTTAGATTAGTGATACGAGCCGATTGGAAAACAAAGGGTCAGCTCTGGTTCTCCAAGACATGGGCAAAAGGTTCATCCTTGCACATGATTCGTGAAAATCAAACAAAACAAATTGTTAGGTTTGCGCGAAATGTATTCAAGATTATGATAGTACGTTTTTCAGGCCTCTTCCAAGAACAAAATTCTACATGAAGTAAAACAATCGTAAAAAAAATAATAGAAAATTACTTTTGAGAACCACTGGAAGTGGCAAGGAAAAAAACAGGTTTTTCCACATAAAATCACTACTTGGTGAAACAGCATATGTTCAAGAACTGAAATATATCATTTTTTTATTATCTAAAAAAATCATGTTTATAGTCTTATAAGATGTATAGTACGATGAACGTATTCGGGGGGTTTTCAAACGCTCAAACATGTTCTTAAACATATTCTCCCATACCTGAACGAACATATTATTTTTTACTATTTATTTTATTTTTTTTTCCATTAAAAAAAAAATTAAACTCGTGTTTGGCTAAGAATTTGTAGGTGTCTCCCTGGCGAAAGTTGTTTGTATTCTTATTTTAAATAACATCAAAGGGTTTTATTGTTAACGTCAAAATTGATTTATAGTCCTATAAATTAGTTTTTGCAGATCTTGGTTTTGAGCTAACTGCTGAAAATGGCTTATAGTTCTATAAATGAGTATCCATCAAAATCCATTTTTTTTTTATATCTTTCAAGTTTGCCATGTAGTTCTTAAATATTGTCTTATTTTAACTTTGTTTTTTGCAAATCTACTGAGAATGACTTATAGCCATATAAGAGAATTTTGCAAGAAAGGGTTTTCTTGCACATTTTGAGCAACAATTGACTTTTCACCTCGTTTTTGGCCTCCTTTAGCGAAAAACAGTTAAGAATGCTCTTTTTTGTGTAAAAAATAATAGTTTGACTTTTACTTTTTTATTCTATGTGAGGTTTTGTCGTTTTGTTAGGTTTTCACGAATCCAGTGTCTTCTGAAGGAAAAGTGCAGTTTGCTCGTTGGTTGCTACAGGACTAGTGGAGTAGGGGCGTGGTTAGTCTGCTCCGAAAATGGGTTCATGTTTGAGTTTTTGGCAGGCCTTGTTAGACCTGCGGGTACCGTTGATTTGAAGGTTCTGATGTTGAAAGCTCTGATACTCTTCCTCCGGGAGTTCAGAGCCTTAAAAGAAAGTTTGCTTCGGTTCAAAGTTGCTCTTGATTTCTAAGCAATTTTTGAACTACCCGGTTGGGGTAGCTCTCCACCTTTGTTTTTAATGAGCTTAAAGTTTCATATCTTGAGTCTTTTTTTGGAAAGCAACTAGGAAAAGGACCCTGGACCTCATTTCCTGCATAAGGAAAGAGTTTCCTGCCAGTGATAACTGATGTGTTCTGCCAGCTTGTCTCATAAGCTAAACTGGCTGAGGCTGCCAGCATAACTCTGGGTTGAATTGTGAGGTCCCCGGCCTCTTCCAGATTATTTTTTGAATATAAAAGTTTTTTTTTTTTTTTTTTTTTGAATATAAAAGTTTCAAAGCTTTCCAAAAAAAAAAAAAAAAAACTTTTCCAAGTTTTGCTGCCGTTGCCGGCCGAACCAGAGCTTCCCTAATTTGGGCCGGCGGAAGCGCAGCGGGCCTCCCCGACCCATCCCACTGGTTTCAGGTTTCTCTTGGCCATTATCCCTGCGGAACTGTCAGTGTATATACACCGATAATGACCGCGCGTTCTCGTATCAGGACCGTTGGACCGGCATTTAATTTAGATTCTCAGTACTGAGTGCACAACACAAAGACAAAGGTGACTCCTCCCCATCGATCACGACGCGAAAGGAAGCGCGAATCATCGGAGAAGCGGCAAAATACACACATCAGTACTGTGAACAGTAGCGTGTGGGAAAATTCATCCCCGACTGCTCTCGTTTGGTGACTAGTGTCTTCCGCCAAGCTCAACGGACCATCATTATGGCTGTACCGGACAGGAAACGTGGCTTATATACGTTGATTATCAGGGCACGTTATGCAAAGGGGGAAAGCCTGTAGTATGGCGAGGACCTATGTGTAGTGCATTTGGTACTGAGGAGGACCTAATGTTGCACCATCCAACGGCCAGCATATGACATGGGTGCCGTGATCGACTATCCCCATCCATCCACCACTGAGTTGTTGAGTCGGTACACCCTGCTTTCCACTTTTTTTATTTTCTTTTATTTCACCTTTCATTATCTACCTACCGTCTCTCCTAAGCCTATACAGGGGACTCGGGCAAGCATAGCTACCTCTCACAATTAAGGGGATGCATGTTGCTCCCCCCTTTCCCCCCCCACCCCCCCCGCAATAGGAAGTGGCCTGGGACTCTGGGAGTAGGGTGAGACCGCCGGTGGAAGGGGAAGGGCGGTTAAAGCAAAGACAGAGCATTTTGCCAGTAGCTGACACTCCCATCTACTTCCCCCACTACTAATACCGATCATCAAGCGGACTTAGTCTATCACAGTTGATTGGCACTAGGTGCGCCGCAGGCAGTCATGGGGATCGGACCAGGCTCAAACCCACAACCTCGTGAATGCCACTTGCGTGCCGAACCAACTGAGCTAGGCGGCTGGGTTGCTTTCCACTTCATCACACCCAGCTCTGATACTCTTCCAGTGTGGGAAAGACACCCACGGCGTTCGACTTGCGTACTGAACCAGGCGCTCTGGCAGGAGCTGATGCGGAGTGACAANAAAAAAAAAAAAAAAAAAGAATGACTCATATTAGCGCAATTTAGCGGGTCTGCTTTTCTTTTATGTTTTTTTTGCTTCTCTTCTCATCTCATCTCTTCTCATCTCCTATGCTCTAAAATCGGGATTCCTTTTTGTTTCGAACTCGCTCCATTGTTAAGGAGCTTTTCTCTGCTTATAGCTGCAGCCTACGATCAAGACAGGGACGCAGGTTTAGGAGTTTTAGAGTGGCTCAGAGGGAAACTCTTGGAACTACTAGCAGCGGCGCCACCTAGAGCAGTGAGAGTGCTGTCTCTTATACACATCTAGATGTGTATAAGAGACAGATCTTGGATTGTGGGAAAGACACCCACGGCGTTCGACTTGCGTACTGAACCAGGCGCTCTGGCAGGAGCTGATGCGGAGTGACAATGTTTGTGGGGGGATCTTACTCGCATCGCGTGCGTGTGAGTTGCCACGGAACATCAGCTCTCATCAGCAGGAGAAGATACAACATCAAGAAAAATACAACTGATAACAGTTTCATCTGCGCTAGCACGCACATACATGGACAGGCAGGGAGAGCAGGGACAGTACACGCTGATGCTAGAGTACCGGCAGGGAAAGAAAGGCACGGAGGGAGGGTGGGTAGGAGGAGGGAAGGACGAAGGTGTAGAGAGACGGGTTTATCCAGATGACAGCTCGAGCAAGGAAACAAGAAAACACCTCAGCTTTAGCCTCTTATGAAAACAATGAGAGGAGGAAAAGGGAAAACAGCACACGCACACACATACACATACTCACACAAACGCCCGCGCGTGCGTGCGTGTGTGTGTGTGTGTGTTTGGGAAGGGGGGGGGGGGGGGGGGGGGGGGGGGGGGGGGGGGGGGGGGGGGGGGGGGGGTGTAGAGAGAGAGAGAGAGAAGGGCAGGAGGCAGTGCATACGACACGAAAAATATGCCATACGAGGTTGATCTATAAACAACTCCAGTCCATACTTCCAGGGCCTGGGGGGGGTAGAGAGAGAGAGAGAGAGAGAGAGAGAGAGAGAGAGAAGGGCAGGAGGGAGTGCATAAGACACCAAAAATATGCCATAGTACGAGACTGATCTATAAACAACTCAAGTTCATACTTCCAGCCTTCCAGGGCCTTGATTCTCAGCTGCTCATTTGAACGATAATCACCTCTTCTCTAGCAGGAGTCCATATAAGGCAAAGGACCCGAAATTCACAGACAACAGTGTCAGGCGAGCAAAGGCCCACATCATAAGCTAAA
>BFEA01000111.1:1474412-1497468 GCA_003427395.1 Chara braunii | reverse complement strand
AAGGGGGGAGCAACATGCATCCCGTTAATTGTGAGAGGTAGCTGTGCTTGCCCGAGTCCTCTGTATAGGCTTAGGAGAAAAGGTAGGTAGATAGTGAAAGGTGAAATTAAAAAAAGGAAAAAAGTGGAAAGCTCGGTGTGCCGAGGCAGATAGTCGACCACAACTGGGTGGATGGTTGCGGATAGTCGATCACGGCAGCCATGTCGTATGCTGGCCGTTGGATGGTGCAACATTAGGTCCTCAGTACCAAATGCACTTCACATTGGTCGTCGCCATAGTACAGGTCTTCCCCCTAACGTAACGCGCCCTGATAATCAACGTATACAAGCCACGTTTCCTGTCCGGTACAGCCATAATGACGGTTCGTTGAGCTCGGCGGAAGACACTACCGGTAGTCACCAAACAAGAGCAGGTGGGGATGCATCTTCCCACACGCTACTGTTCACAGTACTGATGTGTGTATTTTATTTTGCCGCTTCTCCGATGCATTCGCGCTTCCTTTCGCGTCGTGATCGATGGGGAGGAGTCACCTTTGTGTTGTGCACTCAGTACCGAGAACCTAAATTAAATGCCGGTCCAACGGTCCTGATACGAGAACGCCCGGGGCTAGGTCCCACTAGCCAAGAGAATTGGATTTAAGGGCGGAATCTGGACGTATTTATGCCGAAGTGCAGGAAATCTCGACTGGACTGCTTTTCTGCATCTACGTGGAAAACATGTTCAGATTCAGGCGCTGAATCCAATCCTCTTTGCCAGCGGGACCTTGGCCCCTGTCATTATCGCTGTATCTACACGGAGGTCATCCCCCAAACCGCAAAGTTTAATGCACCTGGGTTTTCTCCAACTCCCTGTGCATCAGGGAGAGGTTGGATCAAAAAAAAAAAAAAAAAAAAAAAAAAAAAAAAAAAAAACTTCCCTTGTTGTGCAACTACGATCAACCACTTCGCTGCTCCGATGCATCTATCCAAATTTTCCGCCCCACTGTTCCATTTTTTTTATTTTTTTTTTTGTACCATACATTCATAAGGGGTTTGAAGCATCTGGTAAAAAATGTGACCGAAATCAGAGGGGAAAACAAGAAGAAAAAGAAAAAACTTATCGTGTTCAGGCTTGTTGTTCTCCATCCCTTCACCTTTATCCCCCCCCCCACTTTTTTCCCTTTTTTTTTGTAGACTGCACTCTGCTGCAGCTTGTCAATTTGAGACCTTTGCCGACTCTTTCCCCCTGCTGCTCACACTGCAAGGTGAGCAAGCAAAAAGAGGGGGAGGTGGCAACTTGTAACAGCCCCGCAATGATCACGGGGGGAGACACTGAAAGTACTCTGACTTTGGATTTATTTATTTTTAACTGATTCAATTTGATTGATTGATTGATTGAATGGCTGGGGGGGGGGGTCGCCCCCTCGCCCCGACTGCACACACACACACACACACACACACACACACACACACACACACACACACACACACACTAGCACACGCACACACACTCTCGCGCGACTGCACACACACACACACACACACACCTGTCTCTTATACACATCTAGATGTGTATAAGAGACAGCACACACACACACACACACACACACATGAACACACGACCCGTTGATCGGAACTCAACGAGAAGCCCCCGTTATACCGTTCAACGGGGATTCAACTCGGGCCTCACGGCCATTCAACGGGTTCAACGGAGTTGAATAAATCCCATTCCGAGTTGAATGGACACACAGGATATGAGTCAACGCCTTGAGAAGAAGCTTGACGAGCTAGGTGCCTCAATTAAAGGAAAAAGCGCCGGTCAAGGTTCTACTGCGGGTGGGGCGGAGGACGAACTAGCTAGGCTTAAGCGAAAAAATGAGGAATTGAAGAAGAAGATAGGTGCATTTATGAATCAAACGGGCGATGATAAGGTCATGTATTTTCAAAGGAGATAATGGACCTGCCCAAGCAAGTGACGGACAAGCAAGTCAACGAGGACGCGTTATTCGCGTTGAAGCAAGAGATTAATGAGATGAAGCTGTCGTCTTATGCAAAGGTGAATTTGGAAAAGGAGGTTGTTGGGCTGAAGAAGGAAGTGAGCCTGTTGCGGGGACGGAATGAACAAGCCACGACGGAGGCTAATCAGTGGAGGGATGAAGCGCTAAGACCTGTTAATAAGAGGGGGAGTGTTGCTGTGAACACGCCTGAGGGACCGGTACGAGGTACGCCGAAGCCTCGATGGACCGATAACGTACCAGAAGTCGACAAGTGGAGAGAGGAGTATCGCAACTTGCGTAACTTACACCAATTGGCTAATATAGAAGCGGAAGATTTGAAGAAGAAACGCGTTGAGGCTGAAGTGAAACGGATGGAGGCAGAGCAGCAGGTCAAGAAGCTTGAAGAGAAGATGAGCAAATTGACTGCGAGCGGAGAGAAAACCAGGATGGGTGAGGGAACTAATTTAAAGGAACGACTTGAAGAGGTGGCTCTTCGATCGGCACGCAAAGGAGTCAAAGCCACGCCGAACAGATTTGGCGGGAAAGCTTTCGTGGCGGAAGCTTCTAATACGGCGACTGAGGTCAATGATCGGGAGGAGTTTATTGAAGAGGAGAAGAAAAAGCTGAGAATGTTAAGAAAGGCTGGGCTGGAACCGCTGTGCAAAGAAGCGGGCATCAAAGTTGGGAGGGTTGAAGAAACCATTTGTGAGCTGGTACAGTATCGGGCTAAGTTGAGATTTGGATCTTTATCGCGAGAAGGTGTGGCTGCGAAAGAAGCCTGCTCGTTTGTCGATGTGGAGGATGACACTTCCAAGGAGACGCGTGATGGAGAGAATGTTGATGAGAGATTCGTCGAGTTATAGGAGGTCATCCCGGACGTGGCGAAACTCTGGCAACTTGCGAATGAGTGTAAGATTAAGAGACACCCTGTTAGATTGTTTGCTTCTACATCTGAGTTTTCTTTCGACTCCTCTACTGATTCTGCCCTTCCCTCCATCGGTTTGCCTTCCTCCGCCACAAATTTCTTGGTGCAATTTTTTTTCCCTGCCTCATCCTCTTCTTTCTTCCTTCAAGATAAAGGTTTCAATGCTTTCTATCGCCTGGTGGTTATTGGTTTGATCTTGCGTGATGAGATCCCATGTGCAGGTAAACTGAAAGGGTATCTGCTGTATCTGTTGACTAGTGGGTACGATCTAGAGAGCTGCGAAGGATCGACGATGTATGTACTGTTGTCACCTTGGTGTAAACACATATATGTCGGGTCAACCACTAGATCTCTTCCAGTTAGGTGGGGTAAACATGCTTATCGCGCTACGAGTCTGGGAGTTATCGAGAGGGATAAACGTAATCATCGACTTTACTCTTGGTTGAGACGTGATCGTGTGGGACAATATGTATCCATTCCACTCTTCTGTTGCGCGAAGGAGGATGTGCTTAGTCTGGAGAAATATGTGATCGGTCTTATGAACCCCTACCTCAACAGTCGTGATACTGCCAGGAAGGGACGTCGTCATAGGTTGAGGAAGAAGGAACGATTACGGAGGAAGAAGCGCGATGGAAAGATCATTGAAGGTTGTGTGGCGAGTACTCATTTGGTTTTTCACTCTTCTGTGGGTATTGTCTCTGCACACCTCTCGTCCATTCTCGATTTCTGTATTGGTACGAAAATTTCTACTGTTGAGATTACATGTATCGGGGGAGACAAGATCGCTGAAAGTTGGAAGCTCATCAAAAGGAAATATGGTTCTTCTCTGGTTCGACTTGGGGATAATATTGAATTACTAAAGAAGAGTAAAGGTATGTTTCGATCTGGGATGAGTCTATCGGTCATTGTGATAGTTCCTTTCCTGTCTAAATCTCTGATTCTCAAACCCGCTCTTGCTGAACTCCTATCCAAACCTGCATCTCGCCGGGATCTGATGTCTTGGGACTTTCCTATCCAGGACCTGGTCCAAGCCTTTTCGGCTATCCGTGCCTGTTCTGAGAAGAGAAGTAGGTACTCTCTGAGGCTCATCGTTTTCGGAGTCATAAGGAGAAAGTTTGGCGTTAGCATAAAAAAACGGTTGACAGTTCGTGTTATGTATGAGCAAAATTTGAGCAAGGTGGGGATTCGGTCTGTCTACTCGAAGATATTGATGAGTGCTGATATGGATGAGGAGTGGAAGAGGATGGTGGTAAGACACATGAGAGTCGTTTGGCTCAAAAACAAGAGCGTAGGAGATTTTTTGTTTAATTTTCGCTCCGCTGCACGCGAGGTGCAGCTCGAATGTGAGTGTCAGAGGCTGGCGGTGGATTTTCCTCGGGTAGATGGCCATGTTCATTTCCGTATGAATGACTAGGAGACGGCGCCTGTCTGGTTACGGAATAATAAGAATGTCGTACGTCCGTCAAAGACTGATGTCATTGGCAGATTAAAGACGCAGATTTCGGCTTCTATGCTTGTTTTGGATTTCGAGGTTCCTGAAATTCACCAAGGGGATTTGGTTAGTTGTGTGACCGGCGTGAAAGAGGACTACACTGACTGCACCGAGGAGAATATTAGGCTCTGGGTGGACAAGTTGGAAGGCTTGGTGCGCATGCCTATCGACCACAATCCGGGCCATACCTTGATTTGTTGCCCAGTACGATATCAGAAGGGGATGAACAAGTTATTCTGCTGCAATCACGGGCTGACGATGATTGACCAGTTCGAATCATCTCTGATCTCGCATGTTAGGGACTACTACAAGGAGGGGCTGCAGAAGGTTGCTTGCTGGAACGCGAAAGGTGAGTTTGGCAGGGTGTACGTTATTCCGAAGCACAAGGATGTGCACCGGTGGAGACCCATTTGTCCTTCCTTTTCAGAGTGTTATGTCAGGGATAGTCGGAAAATCTCACGTGCGGTCAATGTGTTGGTATGGGAATTGCCCAGTAAATGGCACTTTAATCTGAAGTGCACTGATCTGTTGGTGGAGTCTCTGAACGTGATTAATAAAGATATTAAGAGAGGGGACGCCTTGCTAACGGCTGCTTTCGACATGAAGGAGATGTTTTGTAATCTTCCGCACGCCTCGATCTTGAAAGCCCTGGATTGGGCAATCGACTACTGGGATGGACGTGGAGTGAAAGGTGTGCTTCTTAAAAATCATGGGAAAGAAGCAAAGTTGCGTAGAGGAAAGAAGCAGGAAGGGTGGGAGTCCCTAAACTTTGTTATTATCAGGAAGTTTGTTATGTTCGAGTTGAGCCACACCTTGTTCAAAGCCAGTGGGATGATTCTGCGACAGGAGGTCGGAATCCCCATGGGGAAACCTTCAAGCCCAGCTATTGCCTGTCTTCTGTGTGTGTTTTTTGAGTTTTCCTTTTTATCTGCGCTGGGGAATGACCGTCGGTTAGTCCATGGTATCCGTCTTATTGACGATGTGTCTATTTTTGTGAAGTATAACATTGGGGATAATGCCTCGCAGAAGCTGGCTGAAACGATCATGGCTGACTTTGAACGCTGTTATGATGCGAACGTTGTGCTGGAATGCACTAGCAGGACTAGCAGCTGGGACTTTCTGGGATGCGTGGTCAAGAATCTAGGGTGGCCGATTGGGGTTAGATGTGCAGCGGTTCATAAGAACCAGCGATCCATTTAGGGTAAAGGGATCTGCTTCCAAAATCTGCAGGATGAATGTTCCTACGTAAATAGGCAACAAAAGATGGTTGTTGTTGGCTCATTTTTGCATCGGGCGAAGAGGTTCACCAGCTTGCCCGTTGCTGTTGTTTCCTTTCTTTTTGCTTTGAAAGTTGAATTGCGTTTGAGGGGTTGCTCTGATGAAATTTTTGATAAATCTCTGATGAATTTCTCTATGAAGTTTGGAGGGGAATGGGATCATTGAGTTCGATTGTTAACTGGGTGGGATAATTTTTTTTCCGAACGTAGGAGGTTGGAAAGAACCCTGCGATTAAGGTAAGGGGTATCTTATGGAGACTTGCATTTTTTTTCCAGGCCCCATGGTTATTTCCAGATCCTGTGTTATTGTTGCGGAAGTGAGGGGGCATCCTATGGAGACTTGGGCCTTCTTTCTAGGCCTTATGGTTATTTCTGGATCTTGTGTTATTGTTGCGGAAGTGAGGGGTATTTCTTTGGGCCCAGGCGCTTTCCAGGTCCCATAGGGAGTTTCTGAAAGCCGGTTTATACCCTGTTTGCTCTGGTTTGGACCTTTCTTGATATGGCGATCTTTTCTCTGCTTTGGGCAAAGAATAGGCACGTAGGCTCTAGAGTCTTCTGGTACTTTGGCGTTTTTCGATCCACTGTTTCGGTCTTTCTCTCGCTGTCTTTCTACTCGTCACAATCTGGAATTCTAACTCTTCTTTCAGCACTCTGGCGGTTCGATCATGGTACCGGCTATTTGGAACTATCTTTTTGTTCCCTCTGTGGGTTACTGTGAGGTTCCTCTTTCCCGCTATTGATCTTTTCTTAAATAGGGACTTCGATACGTCAACAGACACTCTATCGTGACATGGGACCCCTGATGATTCCGGTCCGGCACCGGATGAAACGTGTAGGGTCGTCGCCGGAAGAGCTCGACCAGGTTTTTGACGATGATGGACACAACGTCCTTTTTTGGTTCTAGCTCGATAGGCTGGATGTATTGTTGAATCTTTTAAGCCTATCATGTTACGTTCGGGAGACTCTGACGTGTCTACTCTCTATCCTCCCTTGCCTACTTTCTGCTGTCTTTTTCTCCTATTCCTTCCTCTTCTCTCTTTCTTTCTCCCCCAGGCCGACACTGGTATTGGCTTTACATGATCAGTAAAGTGCTAACCAACACACTCATGCACTCATAGAGACGGTCGACACCCAGCAATCCCTATCATCGCGCTTGGAAGCGCACAAACACACGTAGTCATAAGGCCCTCCCAGATAAGGAGACATCCAACATCCATAAACTCTCATATCACAACATGCATACAACAAAATACTCATACATTGAGACATTGCACACATCACACGGGACAAAGCAGCAATGGAGATAAAAGTGAGCTCCTTAATTTACAAAATTTCTCATTTGATTGGCCGCCATGAGCCCATCCCCCAATTCCTCAGAACCACTGACAACCATAGCCACAAGGCCTTGCCGCTGTCGGCATCCGATCTCCACCGCCGCTCAGTCCCTCCGACTGTCTTACCCCAAGTCTATCGCTAAGTCCGCCCACGTTGTCACTCCGCCCGTCACTTGGGCTCGCCAAGCCTGTTCGACGCTGCGGACCTCGCGCATAGCTCGCATAGCATTGCAACCGAGATCAACAGAGACTCAGAGAGCGAGAGAAAAGTGTTGCGAGAATTTATACCGCGGAAGGCGGCGGAGAGACAGCGTAAAGCACGAGGTGTAAATGAGCAGGAAAGAAGAAGGGCAGAGGTTCCAAAAGGATCGAAAGGGGTGAGCGGAACGATCTGCGTGATTGGGGTCCAAGCTGGGCGCACCTTCCGCTCTCACCACATTGACCCGACCATCCGTACTTCACTCGAGGGAAGACGAAGAGGCATGCAAGAAGGGAATGCGCGGTAAAAAGAGAAGATGGCGCGGGGATGCAAGGCGGGAGAAAGGGTCTATGCGACGCGCAATAATTTGAAAAACAGCCGCGTGCGCAAAAATTCAAAATTCTAAAATTCCTACCCACGCCAATTCCCAACTTTTTTTTTATTTTCCTGGCGTGGACGCTAACCGTCCACACGAAGAAAAGGCCATCAGAAAAAGAAAAGAAAGATAGACCCTGTTCTTCCTGATCATCTAAAACCCGCACTTCGAGGCTTACGTGGGATTTTCCCTTAAGGGTAAGGGGAGTCACTGAGTACGGATCCTGGCTTGTTACAAGGAAGCAAACTTGAACTGTATCCATAGTGATATTGGTCCGTTGATTGATATTGTCACTAAAGATCCAAGGGTGCGTGGTGGGAAACCCGTGTTGGCGGTCCAGGCTTCCTTGAGTTTACAGATGCGTACTTGGTCTCTTTTCTGTAAGATCTTGAAGCGAAGCTAGCTAAGGCTCCTAGAGAGATCAGCACGAGACCCGAAATATGAATTCTTCAGTAGTTCTTGGCTGTTTTGCTCCCTTTATTCTGGATTTCTAAGGTTTTGTTCCAGTTGCTTACTTTCTTTGTAGTTGCAGACCATGGGACACTGGACCCGGTTTCCAACACAAGCTTCACTACTGGGTTGAGATGTTGAGGGATTTTCGACCTCGTTCAAAAAAAAAAAAAAAAAAAAAAAAGTTTATAGTATGAAGAGAGTTTTTTTTTTTGGGGGGGGGGGGAAAGGTGGAGAATCCATTGTCAAAGCACAAAGACTATGAGGCCGAGAATCCTCAACAAACAACACGGTGGAAACCCGGACTAGGACCACGTCCGGGTCGGCATCAGCCCAACGACTGATGGCTTTCTGTAGCATCCTGTGAACACTTGAGCCCTCTTTTCCTCAGAAACAAATGAAGAAGAGGAGGGGGGGGCACAAACAAAAAAATTGTCGAACCTAACACAATCAAGGTAACTAATCTATCATCAAGCTCTCTCTCTCTNTCCAAGGCAAAAGTTGTTTGTATTATTATTTTACATAACATATATTTTTTCTAGATGTTTTGAAGAAATGTTTTTTTTTTTTTTTTTAAATATTTTTATATTCGCGTTTGGAGAGTTTCGGCGCTCGTTCGCGTTCAGTCCCGAACATTCGGGTTCGGTCACCGAACGCGAACACGATGCTACACAGAGTAAAACCAAAATAAAATTATTTAAAAAATCATAATAAATTAAAAAATTAATTAAAAAAATATTATAAGCAAATCTCCACACTGCAAAGCTTGCTGACCAACCAAATAATAGCAGATTACCTTCCTCAGGACACCCCCTAAACGATTCTAATGAAACGAAAATCTGTCTCCCAAAGTATACCAATGACTGACCCCTGATCCCTTGCATAAAAGTGCGAGAACAATGCTTGGGCTACACATTGGTCCTAACGCTTCCAACTTACAAACACACGGTAAATAGAACCCTTACAAATATGCGTCATACCACTCTCATTACACAATGCATATTAAGCTAATGCATCTTGAACCTGTATCGGATATGCAGGCAACTCGGCTGCTCACTATGGAAGACGGAAGACTGGGATGGCGCCACACAAAGGACACCAACATACATCCCCTCTCTGGGCATTATGTAAACAAGCTTATGGACATAATTAATTAAAAAAAAATCTTCGGAATTATACTCCGGAAACACAAACAGGACGCCTTACCGTTGCTCGAAAAATTTACGTTCACATGGACCTACGATGACCATATTGCTAAGGCGTTGTACAAACCCACAGCGGTCTTTCGAGATTTTGATCTTGACAGATGGACAGAACAACTGCCACAGAACTGCTACTGCCATCAAGCAAGATTTAAGGAATTTATAAACATATTACCACCTGGCAGCTTACCCGAGCATGAAGCACCGTATGTCACAACGCTAAATTTAAGCATCACAAACAACAACAAACTACGCACACTAATGGAAAAAGGCCTTAATCATATCCCTCTCAGAGCTGCTAATGTCGAGGACGCACGAAACGCTGCACAGCAGATGTGGTCTCAGTTCACCCTCGCCATGCAAAGATTTGGGAACTCACTGGACCCCGAGCAGAACACAGAAGCACTAAAAGACTTTAATAAAATAATAAACAAATGTCTTGAAAATATAACAGCCCACAGTTTTGAAAACTTGCACGAGTACGCAATTAAACATGAAATCAACTTCCTCTCAAAGCATTTCTACATTTCTGGCACTTATAAAGCCCCAAATACCCCAGTCATTACCTACGTTAACCTGATAAGATTCCTGGCCCTACAAAGATTCAGCAGCCCGGACTTCGAACCACACCCGCTTCCAACCACAACACTGCTAGAACTCATGGAGCAACAGCTGAACGCAAAATTCCCAGATATACCTGTAGGAAAATTGGCCTTACCATACCTTTTCGCAACTTACAAGAAACACAAGAACTCATTTCGGTGGCTTACCAATGCAGCCGACGTCATAACTTCCCCTCTCGCAGACCTCGCAGCGGCAATCCTAAACGCATTAATCAAGATGGTGAAAAAGCACTGCGGACAGTTAACCCAGAAAACATTTCAGGAAACTGGAATCAAAGTACCCTACTGGTGGCCAATCGACGCAACCTCAGACTATACATATAACCTCCCAAAGCATGCAATGACAGTCTTCTCAGCTGACATCACTGATGACAGCGAGGATGGCTTACCAGCTGCCATCCAAGCATTTTCGAAAATCATCTTCAAAACGGTTAGAAGCAACTATGGTAATAACGTCAGACTCGCTTGCAAGATATACCGCCACAACAATACATGGACACACGTATGCGACTGGTACACTAGCCCACCAAACGGATATTTCACACTCGATGCCAATATAATACAAGAAATCAACAACTGGCTAATTAATAACGCATTTACATCACTCGGGGATAAGATCTGGAGCCAGATACTCGGCATCCCAATGGGGGTAAGTTGCTCCCCTGTCTGGTGCAACATATATTTTTTCAAATATGAATTCAACTTTATGAGGAAGATTACGCAGAAAAACAACAGACATCTCTTACATCTCTTCCAACATGTCTTCAGATACTTTGACGATTTCCATATCATCAACAATCACAGAATACATGAATTTTTAAACCCGGCCATTACAAGCAAACGCAGCAAATATTATCTCTACCCTCTCCACCCGATTTCCCTTAATGAGCAAACAACGCAGAAAGAAATGATTAACGGCCAAAACATTGGGACACAAGCCAACTTCCTCAATACCACCATAACTATCACAAATCTGCAAAACGGAACCTTTACCACAAAAAAATACGACAAAAGAAAGGAACTGGATTTCCTCATCACCCGCTACATCCAAGCTGAATCCAACAGACCTCTCCAACAGTCACTCAACCTACTTATCCCACAAGTGATCACAATCATGACAATTGAATTTGAGCCACTACACGCTGCTGAAGAAATTAAACAAACAATATATATGTTCATAAAAAACGAATTCAAAAAGCAAAGACTACTCGGCATTGCCACAAAGGTCCTACGCAATCACATGAACTATCAACCCTCCAAATGTAACCCCACCACTACACTTCATCACCTGTTACGGCTTACAAGGTAATAACCTAAACTACAGGACCGACCAACTCTAAAAATAATCATCTAAAAAATAGAATCGTTATTCCCTGTGTGTCTGTGTGAATGTGTGACAGCCTTATTAAAAACAGGCTTGGATCGGATGGAGGACCTGCCCCGCTGGGGTAGGTCCAACATCCTTGGACCTACCCCAAAAAGGGACCCCATCACGAGGGTACGGGGAGGGACAGACACACACACACACACACACACACACACACGCACACAACTAAACACTATAAAAGATTATTAAAAAATTTTGAAAAATCAGTAACAAAATATTAAAATGGAATAATAAATAAATAATAATAAATAGTAAAATAAACAAATCTTAAAAGAAATAAATAAACAATAATTAAATAAATAAATTAAATATATATATAAAGTATTAAATAAATATTAAAAATTAAAAAAATATTAATAATAAGAAATAAAATAAATATAATATAAAATAGTAAAATAATTTAAAAATTTAATTAAAAAAAATAATAGAAAGAATAAAAATAAAATAAAATAATAAATATATAAAAAAATACAAAAATATAAAAATAAAAATATAAAAATATAAATAAAATAAAAATAAAAAAGTTTTTTTTAATAAATTAATTAATTAATTAAATAATTAAACCCACATTTTAATAAATAAATAAATAAATAAATAAATAAATAATAAAAATAAAAAAATATATAAAAAATAAAAAATGAATAATAAATAATAAATAATAAATAGGCAAATTAATAAGTAAACAAACAATACAAATAAATAAATAACGAAAATAAAAAAAAATTAATAGGGTAAATTTAAAATTAAATAAAACCAAAATAAGAAATTAACTAAAATACAAATATACATAGCGAAAATAATAAAGTAAGAATATAACCAATCTATTAGACCCCTTAAAAAAAAAAACCTAAAACACAGGTACGAGCAAATGACTGCCTGCAAACCTAAGAGTCAATCCACCGACAACTTAATCAAGGCCTCATAGTACAACTCCACCAGGCTCTGGTATATATAACACAAATCTATGCTTGGCAAACCAGTTATGGGTCACTAGCTTCCTATTGATAAAAATTGTAAAGTTAGAAAAATGAAAACAAAAGAAAAAACAAAATACAAAATTTTTTTCTCATATGTCACGGCTATCCCGAAACGGCGCGACTGACACACAAGAATACAAACACACGCACGAGGAAGCAAAAGAAGGTACGACAAAAAGCGATTACCGCCATAGCCACTTACGACCGAAAATACCTGACTGTTATGCACTACGAAACAAACTGCATACGATGGCATTAAATCCATATATACTGCTACAACAACGCCGGCACAGCCATAGTATATCCCATTTTTTCCTACGAAGCAAAGCTCCCCACTACACGGTGGCCTCCAACCTATTCGAACCTCATAACAGGCATGCCCCTAGTAAGCTCCCCGCTTCGTTCCCCCTTCTCAAAGTTCGAGCATACCTCCAGGTGACGCACCACCGTGGAACATCACTACAGGACAAGCACACGTGCAACATGGCACAACACCACCATAGCCTGTCTCCCACCAAATAACCCCAAGCACTACAAGACAATAAACAAAAAGCAGCGTCAACCTGACCTTGCCCGCTCACATAACATACATCGTCAACCCCAACCCCGCCAGCAAATTACGTAAGAAAACTTCCTTCTTCCTGACCAGTACTTCTCCCATCCCGCTCTCTGCTATCTCTATACTAGCTTACCCGCTCTCCCACCCCGATCACTAACAATGTGTGTAAACCACACACCCTACGCTCTTCCCTACCCCAGTAATTACCCCTTAATAATACCCCACGAATTTACCAACTACGCAAAACACCCATGGCATGCACAACGCTACCAACGACCACGCTGTAAATGGCACACGCAACTTCGCTACTTATACTCCTTTCTACTTGCCATACCATCAACACCGGTACTCTGCTTCATGTTGCATGACGCCTCTCCATCCACATCTTCCCTACTTGAGCAGATCTGCTCAAGTACTGATCCGGGTTCATAGGAACAGTCTGGCACATAACAGTGTCTTGGGCAATCCGCTTACGACGTAAGCCTTCTGATACCACGCTACGCTACGATTTTCGTACGATAGCGGGGACTGACTCTGCAGCGACACCAGCCATGACAGCCCATGTACAAACTCGCTAAGATACGTAACTCTGTTCTACCTTGGAACCTATGACTCTCTGCTTACCTATCCCCCATCCCCCACCCCGAATACTAACAGGAGCCTTTACTAATTTTAATCCCTCTGATGAGCTGCTATGGGTACTAAGCGGCGAAAAGCGCGCTTTAGGGCGTGCACCCCCCCTACGGTAGGGCTTCTTGCCCTCTCCTAATCCCTAACATATTAACACTAACATATTAATTTCTGCTCCTTTGTTTACTATGACCCCTGACCTTGACTACCTGCGTAACGTACGTCATCCATGGCTAAAAATAAGCTATGTACTAATGGATATTCGTGGGTACTGTCCTGTTTCCCACATTACGTGGGATGGCTGTGTTACGTACACCCCCCCCCCCACACACACACACACACTCGCACACACACACACACAACACAAATACACACGTATACACACAACATCTCTCTCTCTCTCTCTCTCTCTCTCTCTCTCTCTCTCTCTCTCTCTCTCTCTCTCTCTCTCTCTCTCTCTCNTCTCTCTCTCTCTCTCTCTCTCTCTCTCTCTCTCTCTCTCTCTCTCTCTCTCTCTCTCTCTCTCTCTCTCTCTCTCTCTCTCTCTCTCGTCGTAGTCTTCTTTGCAAGTTGTGCGGCGTCGGTCTTCACTTCGCGGATCCGCTATGCCGGATTTCTTCCCGCTGGCGTGCAACTCCCCCTACGGCCTACGGCGATGGCGAGTGGAATTACGGGTACTTGCTCCACCACCAATCAATCAATCAATCAATCAATCAATCAATCAACCAATCAATCAATCAAGCAAGCAAGCAATCAATCAATCATCCAACCAATCAATCAATCAATCAATCAATCAATCAATCAATCAATCAACCAACCAATCAATCAATCAATCAATCAATCAACCAACCAAGCAATCAATCAATCAACTAATTAACCAATCAACCAATCAACCAATCAACCAATCAACCAATCAATCAATCCATCAATCAACCAACCAATCAATTAATCAATCAACCAACCAATCAATCAATCAATCAATCAATCAATCAATCAATCAATCAATCAATCAATCAGCCAATCAATCAGTCAATCAAATTTTCTTTGCTATTTTTTCTTTTTTTTTCACACACCAAAAACCMCCCCCCCCCCAAAAAAAAAAATTAAACTTTTTTCTGTTCAAGGGGGTGGGGTCCGGGTTCCGAAACCCTGAACCGCAACCCCCTTCGCCAACCCCCTCTCCCCTCGGCCGCGGCGGGCCGTCAAAGTCCGCGGTCGCCGCGGGTATGACCGCTGCCCCGCGGCCCCGACCGCGGACCGCGGTCGTGCCCGCTGCGACCGGCCGTGGGGGATTCATAGACTGCAGCCATAGCCTCTTAATGCCTTTTGCTACTGTGTCAGGGGGCACCTCTATCATTACCTTCCAGCGGTCTGTCGCGTCTGCGACGGGAAGTCTACTGGGAAGGAGGAGCTCCAAATTTTCCTCCATTCGATTCAAGGGTAACGTTTCTCAATTCTTCCCCAGGCCTCTCTTGCCCGAAGATGCAGGGTCCAACTTGCTTTCCGCCAGCGGCTGATCCACAAGGAGCGCGACCGAATGCTGACCCTTCTCTCCCCACCGTTCTTCCACCCGAATTTGTCCCGATCGAGCCCTCAACGGGGGTTGGCAATCTTCTTCCTCCGACAACCTTAGTAATGAGGAATGAGATTTTTTGCACCACTGTTGGAAGGTTATTTGCCCATCTGTATCATAAGAGATTAGCTTCCAGTAGGAGGAAAGGTTGTCCTGCTGATTAGCTAAATACCATGTTCCTGGCGAGTCCAATGCTTCAGGTGGCAGAATACTCTTCCACATATCTAGGATTGCTGCAATAATCAATTCCAACTTCACCTCCACTCGGTGGAGTCCCCCCAATTCCGCAACATGGTGGGAACCGAGCACCATTAACGCTGGTTAATCTACCAAATGTCTTTGATCCTGAACACGCCCTTTTTTATCCAACTGTCCGAGTTTGTCCCCGAATGAACCCACCTCCTTATTAGCTCCGAAACACAGGCAATCCCGCCCAACGATGTACGCGTTATCGAAAAAAGGTTGGTTCAACACTTTCTGCTTTGTGACCGGTTCAACCCAAGTATTACGCTTAGCCCTTTTCCAAAGTCCAGACCCTAATACTTCTGGCCCAGAACCTTGACCGGATTTTCTGACCGAGATAGGAATCCAGCTGTAGGCATAGCCATACATTCTCCTTCCGTTCCAGACCCCATTCCTTCCCTAACATATGTTCTCACATATGAACCCAATACTCCATACCTGTGCTACTTATGGCTCTAGCCATCCAACTGGATAACATCAATGTGTTACGTTTGCATGGGTCACAAACGTTTAAACGCCCCTCTTCCCTTGTCAATAAAATTAGTTCCCATGCTACCTTAGAGATGAACCCTTCCTCAGCCTTCGACTTGTGTTTCTACAAGAATTTCGCTAAAACCTGTCGGATTAGGTTCATAAATGGGGGGCTCAACTTCCTAACTCGATGAACAAACCAAAGAAGTGAGAATACAGAAACATTGATTATTAATGTCCGACGAAAGATGGAAAGATGCGGGGCCAATCCCCATGATTTCAATCTTTCTATTACTTTATTTTGCAAAATTTCCTCTTGTGTGTCTCGACAAGTATCGAGGGCAATCATTACACCTAAAAACCTTTCCGCTTCCCCCTTCTCTATCCGCTTCGTCCCCCAATCCGCAGCGAGGGATATTCCTTGTGGTAAAAAGTAAACTGACTTTCAGCAGTTTACTGCGGCTTTGGAAAACAGACATTATTCAGTGTTATTCACCCAACAAGGTTTTCAGGGCCTTCAGTGCCTCATGTGAGTCCTCACAGATGGCGAAGAGGTCATTTGCGAGGGTTTTTGCCTTGCACTCCTTGTTTCCCAGTGCTAAGCCTCTAATCTCCAGGTGGTGACAGATGTTTCACATTATGACCTCCACCTGCAATACAAAAACAAGTGGCACGAGCGAACATCCCTGCCTCAAGGACCGGGTAAGGTGGAAAGACTCGGATAAAAATCGATTAACCATGACTTCTGGTGTAGAGTGAATATATAGAATGACTACCCATCTGCAAGAACAGTCTCCGAATCCCATCTTGTAAAGCGTGGTAACTTGGTAAGTACAAAACTCTAGTTATCCCAACCATAAGCCTTCTAGATCCAAAAGGAGGACACTGGACAGGCAGCAGGTGATCTTCTTTTTCTACAATCTCTAGGGTCACAATCGCAACCATAATATTGTCAAAGATCGATCGGCCTTGTACGAACGATGCTTGATCGGTCGCTACTAAACCTATAAGATATTTGGTCAGCCTTGTCGCAAGGATCTTTGCTAATCTCTTGTAAGAAACATTAGGCCTCGAGATGGGTTTCCAATTATGGATTTCATCTCTCTCAGTTTTTTTATACAACAAGGTTATGATACTGTGTCGCATACTTTCAGAGAATGTTCCTCTTGTCAGGGTGTTGTTAGAGATTTTCAGCAAAGCGTCTCTCGTCTCAAACTTTAAACAGTCGTAAAATTTCATGCTACTTCCATCAGAACCTGGAACTTTTCCTCTGACCATTACGAAGTGAGTATTGTCTTTTGCACGACTTTGATAATTGTTTTTTGTATTCTCTACAGTTTTGGATAATACAACATGAGAGGCACAAAGATTGGTCTTGTTGGCATGGTCCCTGATGCTACCAGTTGTCCCCTGGCCGGTATCGCCCACCTGCAGGTCGGTAGCAGCCCCCGCATGTTCTCTCGTGAACACGGTGTCGGCGTGAATACCTTTACAAGGGTATCCGCCATGATTTTTGTAAGTGACATAAAATAAGTTTGGTTTAGGATCTGAGTATACCGCGCGAAATGCGGTTGTGTCTGTTGCTTATGTTGACTTAATAAGTTGACTAGATTAGAGATTGTTTGGGCACACACACTTCAGGCGCGCATGATCTTTTTTTTGTTGATGATTATAGAGTCAGCGCGGTTGCCGGCCAAAATTTTAGTTCTGATTCAAATTAAGATTAAAGGTTTGTCTCTTGATTGGTGCGCTTGCCTGTGACTTGTACGTACCTGCGGAGGATGGCATCGACAACAACATGATTTTGAAACATTTCGGTGGATCCCCACGTCGCACAGTATCCATTTATTTAGGTATCCATCAGTAGACTCAGTATTAAACCCAACCTTTCACCTCATGCAAGAACCTCGACATTGAATCCTTGCCCGCCCGATTCCGATAAGAATCGGGTGAGTAACGCCAAACACCCCTCCTACGGTAGTCGTGTTCGTCGTCTTCCCCGTGTTCAACTCCGAGCGCCCCCGGCGCAGACCTACGTACAGGTTCACTTCGTCTCCTCTCCCTTATCTGTGTGCACTTAGTCCGAAAACACGTCTCGATCCAATCCTTCTTCTCTTGCTTCCGTCGCCTCGTCTCCCTATGCCACTAACGCGACATCCGACTGTAGCGTTCCTCAACGCCTAATGCAGTCAGACTCTGGTCTGGCTATCATCGGGTGATCTCACACACTGCTAACTACTCGAAAGCTCGATTGGCCTTCCGCCCCTATACCCGGTCCGAAAACGATTTGCTCGGCAATATCATAATGAGTTGCGTACCAGGGATTTCCCCTGTTCTCAAGACTCGGAAGGCGTCATACACCCCTTCGATTTCTTAGCAGCCTGTGCGTTAATCCAGACACCACAAAGGTTGCCAATATAGACACCCAGACGGTGGTGAAGGAAGTCGAAATCTGAGAAGGAGTATGCAAAAACTTTATTTGCCAACTCGATCTGGCCCATAGGCCGACGGCCCCGCTGCTTGCAACCTATGCAGGCGTCGACCCCACCCGATGAGCGGACAGACGGCGAGCCTGCTATAAAGCCTGAAGCGTGAGCCCGGCCGGGTCCGGCTCAGGTGCCAATTTTCGGTGGCGGTAGTAAATACCTCAAATAAAAAACCTTTTAAGAGGCCCAAGTGAAACGGGGTTCCATGAACCAGTCGGTGCCCAGAGTGGTTATGGGTCGCCTTACTATGCTCCGGACCACTCTGCTCAGGGATAGTTGGCCTTCTCTCGGCCCCCAACGGATTAGCCCAATACAACCTTTTCATAGCAGCTCTTGGCTGGCGGGCAGTACGCCCGCAAAGGCACACGCCACTCGTGCCCGTTGACCCACGCTCGGCTTGATTGGTATAACAAAACAAGAATAACAATAATATTAATGATAATAGTAGCGCGAAACAATTCTCGCAGAAGATACGGAATAATGCCATAAGGCAGGAAAAGAACTCCGGCCCACATGGCAGCAAAACCACTAGGGATAGCCTCGCCGGGCCTTCAACCCCTCGGCCTCTTCAAACTGCTCCAATACTCCCATGTCATTGTCCGCTGGCCTCGATCCCCGAAATTCCTCGGATGAAAGTGACTGTCCGACACCGTAACCAAATAGACATGCGAGGAGAGATGGTGGAAATGAAGATTCTGAAGGGGAAGAGAGAAATATCGATTTACTAGGCCGTTTCTTGGTCGTTTTTGACGAACTAAAATGCGAATTTAGGGTTTTGACCCCGGGCGAGTATGTCGACGTTGTTAGTTTTGGCATTAATTGTGCAGAGGAGTCAGGTGAGAGAGGGACTGCGTGGAGGTGTTGAGGTGAAGGGCGTGAGGAATGAGGATATCTCCCAATCCTTGATGGGATCGGGTAGAGTAAAAGAATAGATGGGTGTTATTGGTTATGACGAAACCAATGGTAAGATCAAATCTGGAGGTTAGTAGTTAGTTCTAGTTACGTAGAAGAAAGGTGTTGCTCGAGGGGAATAGGACTGCTAAGAGTTTGAGTGTATCTTCCCTCATCAAGGAAAGGTTCGTTCTCATTTTGCATGTATTGATGAGTGGGGGTGGAGGTTGGGGGGTTGGGGGGTTGGGGGGGTTGTCTATGTGTGTGTGTCTTGTTTTTTCTGCTTTTTATGTTTTCATTTTTTTTAAGGGAAAATTTGTCTGGCGCCCCTGTAATTTGCCGTATTTCGTAACGCGCCCCTTCGACGGCCGATTTACCCTGTCGCACCCCTGGGCCAAAAGTTATTTTCCACAGGCCCTTGTCGGTAGTGACCGCAAGTTTCCAGGACACCCTCCTTGGACTGACGGTCGGGCCCTGTGCCATATGCCCTCATGACGGGCAGCCATCTTTCTGCAATGCCCCCGCAGCCGTGAGGCACCACAAATTCGCATTTCCATCGGGCCCTGTGCCATATCGTCCACTTCCCTGCAAGTGTGTGTGTGTGAGCGAGAGAGAGAGAGGGAAAGGGTGAGTTGGTGACTTCTCTCTCTCTCTCTCTCTCTCTCTCTCTCTCTCTCTCTCTCTCCCCCCCCCCTATTTTCATCCCAGACTTTTTCTTTCCCGCCTTTGCACTCATGGACGTCGCTGTTGCCCTCAGAGTGGACTCAGACTGTCCACCCGCCCCTGCATCTTGGAAAGCAGTAGAAGATGTGGCAGTTGTGGGCGACTCAGATGCGGTGGCATAAGATGACGTAGCAGAAGATGACGTGGCAGCAGATGACATAGCAGCAAATGGCTTGGCAACAAATGGTACAAGTAGGGGCATCTCGAAAAATTTTCCGCTGGCTTTTAACGGCCATCCGGTAGGGGCACCCCACAAATTAGGGACCTGTAAAGATTGAGGCCCAAACGATACGGGGGTCTTATGAAAATTTGAACCCTGCCCAGAGGGGCGCCACAGGGTAAATCGGCCGTCGGAGGGGCGCGACGCAAAATAACGCAAATTACAGGGGCACCAGACAAATATTTACGGAAAAAAAAAAAAAAAAAAGGTGCACCCGTAGCATCCCTCCCAGGGGCCGCTTCTGTACCGGTAGGGGCATATGAAATATTCTTGTGCCTTACTGGACGCCTATCCTGTAGGTGCAAACTGGAGATGTGGCACCCGTACCAGTAGGGGAAAATTGAACATGTGTCAGGCCCAAAGGACGCTAGGGTTTTTCTGGAAACTTGAATCACTGTCAGAAGGACAAACCAGGGTAAGTCGGCCGTCGGAGGGGCAAATCCCAAATAAACGGAAACTCAGGGGCATTTCGAAAATTCTCCCAATAAATAATTAGCAGCGGCGTTTCCGTACGCGTGTCCCATGCGCATCAACCAACTTCTTGAAATGAATGCAGCGGCAATCGGGATTAAGTACATCCAGAGAAGTCGGACAGCGCTTTTTGATTTTTTTTTCCAAGTCCGTAGTACGGACACCCTGCTGTCTCGACCTTCTCGCGCTTCCTGAACGTACTCTGGCGTTCGTGCGTTTTCACTCTCCGACGTCATTTTTCAGGCTGGAAGGGAGAAGCCGCCGCTGCTTCGCTGTTGTCGAAAAGCTCTTCCGTGCGTAACTGAGCATTACACTATCACCGAGCGAGAAAGAACCCCCTCCTTCCCTCCCTGACACACACACGCACACACACGCACACACACACACACACACACACACACACACACACACACACACACTGCGGAGGCGCGGCAGATCGGTGGGTCGAAACAGGGAAGACTGCAGGACTTCGTTGTCTGCCTGTGACCGTAATTGCGCGTGGGGACAGCGATGGCGTGTCTTCGGTGGACGTTTCTGGCGCTGCAGATGCTATGCTCCTGTCTGGCGATGCCGTCAGCGACTGTTCAGGTGCTTCACCCTGCCTCCCCGAAGAGGATAACGCACGCTGATCTGGTCAAGGCGGTGACGTCCACGTGCTCACTGGTTCTGACGTCAGACGTTGTGCTGAGAGGCGATCTGCCAGAGGTGAACAGCACAGCGTGCCCGGAGGTGAGAATCGTCGGCCGCTGCAGGGGGCGCAAGCTATGCAGGATCGACGGCGCGGGCAAGTACAGCTTCATTCATGGCGGGGAACGTCTGCTTCTGAAGAACTTGGAGATAACGAGGATGAGGGGGGGCAATATAGGTAGAGCGCCAGTTCTCTCCGACACCAGGAACGCGACAATAATTGGCTGTAGGGTAACGAACAACGTCGATCTGATGAGTTGGGGGGTGGTGCGAGTCCCCCTGACGGTTAAGAACACAGTTTTCGAGGGCAACCAGGGAGGAGCTATAGAGATCGACGATAGGTATGTCTATGCGACAGACGTGGTCTTCCGTTGCAATAGGCGAAAGAAAGGTGCTGCGGTGTGGAACATGGAGGGTCGGTTCTATTGTACCCGTTGCTTGTTCGAAGGTAATATCGCGGAGGAGAAGGGTGGAGCCGTGTACTTGGTGGACACAGACGGCACGGGGGCCATCTTCAAGAGCTGCAGGTTCGTGGGGAACAAGGTCGTCGGCAAGGGAGGGGTGGGAGGGGCCGTTTACATGGACAATCTCGATCCGGGGGTGAGCTTCTGCCGCTGTCAATTTGACCGCAACATGGCTGACGGCAAGCTGAATCACGTGTATATCGACGGCCTGGAGGACAGCATAGCCTATTTCTGCCCTGCTCGCCCGCGGTCTGGAATCGTGATTACTCCGAAGACCAGCGAGGCCTTTGTCAAGGATGGCTGCCAAGGGTGCAAATAGCCAAAATGCCGCGTCGCCGCACGCTTGGAGAGGGTGGCAGCTGCTGCGTAGCCGTTGAGTTGATGACGCCGCTTAGCAGGTAATTGCATCGGTGAGTGTTTTTACAACTCGCAGTTTTTCTAGCATTTTCCGGACTGAATTTGACCTCAGAAACCGGAGAGATGCATCCGGAAATTTGAAGTTCTAGTGCGACTAGATAGATATGCGGCTATCTTAGAACGAAGAAAGGGAACGTAGAAGACGACTAGTGCACGCTCTACCTCCAGGACAGCTGTGATGACGGGCGAAGACGGTAGTAGTTGCAAATAGAACAAGAACGAAGTGTCTCTGTCTTGCTGGTTGGCGTCTTGCTGGTTGGCGTCTTGCTGGTTGGCGTCTTGCTGGTTGGCAGTGGGGCCCACAGTGAAGGGTCGGTGAGGAAGGAGGATATGGTGCAAAGACCACGGATCGAGGATGGATAGCGACACCATGGCCAAGAGTCCGATTAGTTACGCAGCCTTTTAACCCCCCGTTTGGCCCCCGCTCGGTCCCGTTTGCGAGAGTCCGATTAACTAGGTAGTATTGTAACTCCCGTTTGCCCCCGTTTGCATCGAAAGCTGTGTCTTTTCGAAAGCTATCTTTTTTGCGAATTGTATGATATTTCTCGTCTGCTGGACTAAGACCGAGTGTGGACTCTTTTTTTTTTTTTTTTTTTTTTTTTGGAGAAAAGCCTGCATCAACCGAGTGCGGACTCTCAATATTTTATTTCCGAAATTTCTATCCAAAATTTGAGCACAATGTCGATTGTCTTGAACTCTGCTGAATGTTCTGTCGAAAGTTCGATCTCTTAATGACAGTTGATGTCCATCAAATACAAATAAGGAGGTCGGTACATGCTGAGTATCAGCGGTTAGGTGGAGACGCAGGAGAGAGTAACGACAACAACAAGGATTAGGAAAAAAAAAAAGAAAAAAAAAAAAAAGAAAAAGGATTAGGTGTGTACTAGATCACGGCTGAGCTCCAAGTGCGTACAGGACCGTCCCAACGGCCTTGGAAATTGCCGAATCGCGATCTGAGCTCGTCCTCACACCTGTCTCTTATACACATCTAGATGTGTATAAGA
>BFEA01000111.1:1414345-1431313 GCA_003427395.1 Chara braunii | reverse complement strand
GCAGAGAGCAACATGCAAAGCAAGCGGGACAGGCAGCAAGGCGGCGGTGGTGCGCAGACGAGGCAGTCCACACATCCAACACGGAGCAAAGCAGCGCATGACCTACTCACATCACGGTTGATCCCTACAGACTATTGGTTCCCACCACCCACTGAGTCGGGGAGACACTCCGACGAGCATCCGTCATCACCTACAGGCAACACAGATAACCCGAACCGAGCAGCCCCCCTAAGAGTGCAGTTGGCACTCCAAAAGAGGAACCACCGACTGTTTGGCACTACTTAAGGGTGCTCAGTTGGGTCACAAAAACTACTTAGAAAAAAAGATCAAGGGGAGAACAAACAACAACAGGTAAACAAAAAAGATCAGGGAAGGAACAAACAACAACAAGAAAACAAACAAACATAAAACTGATCATGTGTGTGTGTGTGTGTGTGTGTGTGTGTGTGTGTGTGTGTGTGTGTGTGTGTGTGTGACCCACCCATTGACCCTCCATGAGGACGGCCGGATGGACTAGCGTCCGGGGGCACTAGGCCATACAGCCTTGTACCCCACGGACTCCACACACTCAAACAAACAAACACATACACATATTATCCAGAAAAAACAATCAACCTTCTCAGCCCGTCGAGGACGAGCTATGATTTAGAGAATTATTCGTCTTAGCACGTACGTAAAGTACACAGACAACACTCCTATTGCGGAGGACAGACCACGACGTCTGGGGGTACCAGCCCCAGGAAGATGTCCATGGGAGGAGACACCCCCCAAAGGGTGTGTGTGATGATGTGTGTGTAAACACACATTGATGTAGCTCCAGTACACAACAAGTGTACTCCGCCTGGCGACACCCAAGGAGAGACCCATGCACTAAACAACTCAAAGACAATTTTCACATAACCCCAAAGTGGACCGAATGTTGACAGTTGAACAGTTGGAGTACAAACAATAAAGGACATAGGCTGGAGGGCACGGGGGAGGCAGGTGGGCAAACAAACAGCACAAAACATTGAGGCACAAAAGACAATGCAGCACAAGACATAGGCTCGAAGGCATGGGGAAGACGGATGGGCAAACAAACAGTGCAAGGCAGCATGGCACATACTCAGATGGATGGCATGAGCTGGCAAACAGCTCAAGGCAACAACGCGCACCAAGTCGAACAACAACAAAAAAAACAACCGAAAAAAATAAAAGCTGATGATAGTAGATTGTTTCGTCGGAATTGCACCGACTCATCAAGAGGCTGAACCCTCGACAAGCTGCAAGAATCTCCGTATTAGATGGTTTGGGTCATGAACCCTTTGACCCATATTGAAGGCAGACTGTCTCCAAGTGGAACACAGCAGCGGGCGGCGACCCTGTGGAGCACCAGGCAGCACAGTAGAGGCAACACGACTGCAAAACGCCAAAAACGACTACAAGGAAGACATGGCGCGCAACGCGGAAACACGGAAGGCACGGCCAACGAGTGGGCAACAAGGGAGCGGAGCAGCGAAGCGCAAGGCAACACGGACAACATAGCCACACTACACAGTGAACACAGCAACTTGCAGAGAGCAACATGCAAAGCAAGCGGGACAGGCAGCAAGGCGGCGGTGGTGCGCAGACGAGGCAGTCCACACATCCAACACGGAGCAAAGCAGCACATGACCTACTCACATCACGGTTAATCCCTACAGACTGTTGCTTCCCACCACCCACTGAGCCAGGGAGATACTCCGACGAGCATCCGTCATCACCTACAGGCAACACGGATAACCCGAACCGAGCGGCCCCCCTAAGAGTGCAACTGGCACTCCAAACGAGGAACCACCAATTGTTTGGCACTACTTAAGGGTGCTCAGTTGGGTAACAAAAACTACTTAGAAAAAAAGATCAGGGGAAGAACAAACAACAACAGGAAGACAAAAAAGATCAGGGAAAGAACAAACAACAACAAGAAAATAAACAAATATAAAACTGATCATGTGTGTGTGTGTGTGTGTGTGTGTGTGTGTGTGTGTGTGTGTGTGTGTGTGTGTGTGTGAGAGAGAGAGAGAGAGAACATGTTAGTCTCCACCCTCGTGGTTGGCCTCATGGTACTTCCATCGATAGCCTAAGGATGAGCAAAATCGAATGAATCTATCCCTATTACATGGAAATATACACTGCCACACTTGATTTTGTGTGTGCGTGTGTGTGTGTGTGTGTGTGTGTGCGTGAATATTTTGTTTTCATTCTTTAGATATTTCTCTTGGAAAAAACACAAGTTAATCTACGGGATTTTAAATTTGCAGACTTTTTCGTCAATTATTCTGAGCGTGAAAAATCGTCAAAAATGACGCTTGATCTGCCTGCGCCTGCCGGTCGCCGCCCCAAGTCCATTTTCGCCTACAGCAAAAATAAGATCGATAATATTATCGATCTTAATCGATCTTATTTTTGATAGATGTGAAAATTGATCGACATACTGCTCCCTTTTCCCTGTCCTTCTCCCCTTCCCCCTTCTCCCCCTTCCTGCTTTCCCGCCCGTGACCTGTGTAACACTCTGTACGACGTACGAGGGGTTTATCGTACGGCCGTATGTACAGCCCTGTACGAAAAACAAAAAACAAAACAAAAAAAAAAAACAACGTTTTTTTTAATCTCAAATTTGGTAACGAATTTCAATATGACCCTGAGGCAAAAGTGTTTCAGTTTATTTTTCTGCATAACATATAGTTTTTCCAGATTTTTTTGAATATTTTTGTTTTTGCTTTTTTTCCGTACGTACGGTCCATACGACCACATGAGACAGTACGTATGGCCCGTATTCGTACGGGGGTCTACATGGCGCCCGTCCGCTCTCCCCCATCGCCGCTTTCCTCCCTCTGTCTCCTCCCCCTCCGCCTTTCCACTTCTCCGTTTATCCCTGACTGCCTAACTGCCTGGTTGCTTGTCAGTCTGCTTGCCTGCCTGTTTGTTTGTTTGTCTGTATGTCTGTCTATCAGGTTTGATCAATTTAATGTATTTTTCTTTTTTTCTTTTTAATTTGGACCATTTTTCGATTTATGCGTGTCATCCTTGTACCTGGGCTATGCTACTCTTCTGTGTATCGTTCCAATTTTAACAGATGTTCCGAAAGACTGATGAGTCTAATACCTGATCCTTGAAAAAAAAAAAAAAAAAAGTTTGCGGACACTTCATGAGCCAGACCTTGGACCTAAGGAAGACCCTGAACCTGAACCCGAGCCTCACCCTATCCCTAGAATAAGCATGACCTTCACCTTGAACTCAAGCCTGACCCTCACCTTGCACCTGAGCCTAACCCTGACCTTGAATCCACCTCGCCTGCCTGTCTGCCTACGTGCCTGGCTGCCTCACTCTTTGTCTTTCTTCCTATTTGTTTGTCTGTCTGTCTGTCTGTCTGGCCTGATCAGTCGAATATCTGATTCTTAAAGAAAACAAAAAAACAAATAAAAAAGAGTCTGTTGACTGTGCACTTCATGAGTCGGCTGCCTGACCCAGTCCTTGAATCTGAGGAAGACCCTGAACTTGAACCCGAGCCAGACCTTGTCCCTTGTCCCTTGTGGCCCAGACCATGACCTTGAAGTTAAGCTTGACCTTGAAGTCAAGCTTGACACTGAGTTTGCACGCGTGACCTTGTCTCTAGCATGAGTGTGACGCTCACCTTGAACTCAAGCATGAATCGACCTTGCACTCGAGTACAACCATGACCTTGAACCCAAACTTGACCCCCTGAGAGCTTGCACCCAAGTCTGACACTCGATTTTAACTCGGTATTGGAGTTCGAGCCTTGACCCTAAACACCTCTCAGTCACAAATCACGATGTCGCACTCTCACGCTACAACTCCAGCACCAGCCACAACCTCTGGACCAAACTCAACTGCTGGTTCTCCCCCAGGCTCAACATCAGGTCCAGCCTCAGGCTCAACCTCAGGAACAGTCTCGGGCACAACCACAGGTCACACCTCAACTGCGGACTCAAGAAGAATGCGCTTCCAAAATGAGCAAGACCCAAGTTAGGAAGTGCTCGATTTGATGGTGAAAGAGACAAGAATCAAACCAGTAATTTCAAACGAAATACTGAAAGTTGGCAAGGATGAGGAAGCGGAGGTTGAAGTTTGGGAATACCCAAAGGAACACCTCCCTGTGTTTGATGAATTATACAAATCTCACGTAGTTGTGTGCTCATTCCCAGCAAAACTGAAGCACCTTCCTCCCATGGGAAAAAGGAGGAGAATCCGTGAAGCACTGACCTTGCACTTGAGCTTAACCCTGGCCTTGAACCCAAGTTTGACCCTGAGAGCTTGCACCCAAGCCTGCCACTCGAATTTAAGGTTGTGTAGAGTAAAACCTGCTTAGGCTAAGCAAATACCTAGACCCCTTCCCTACTGGCGAAGTAGCCAGTGCTTTCCTGTTACCAGGTCTCTTTTGAGTTATGCAGGTACTACGCGTCCTCTGACTTTCAGTTAAAAAATCATTCGACTGGATCTCGCCGGTATCACCTATAGGCTGTAGCGCTTCGAGATGTCGTTTAGTCGTCTGGCCCCAATAGGATAGGTGATCTGCCGTCATGTAGCATTTCACCGCTCCGATTAAGGCCTTGCTGGTTTTGACCAACAGCAGGCAGAGGGCCAAAGGCTGCGTGCATTCGCGTGCTTCCCCAAGTGCACAAGGCCGAAGGGCTGCAGGATATGCTTCCCCGAAAACGACCGCTCTTCGAGCCGCTTCATGTCGTATAAGCATCAGGGGGCTTGCATCACAGCTCCAGGCACGAAGTGCAGCAAGACATGCCGGACACGAAGTGCAGACGTGTCATCAGAGCTTAAGCCTAGAGCCTAGACCTTAGTAGAGGGCCGAAACTTTTGTCTCATTTAAGAGACCTACTACATAGAGACTGATACAATGAGAAAAACAAGTTTTGAGCCCGAAACAAAATGGTCTTCGCTGAAAAATATTTTTTCTTGAAAGTATCTACCGCATGATCTTTTAAAATTATAAAATAATTATTAATTTAAGAAAAAAAAGACGATAGATTGTCTGAGTTATACCGGCTAGTAGAAAAAACATTTTCTGTCATATTGTAATTCTGGCTCAAGACTGACACTTATAGAGTTGATGGAAGGGGATACTACTTGGGAAGAAATTAAAGAGAGAATGCAAAGAGAGTTTGAGAAATATTTTTTTCAGGCTACTACCAATAATCTTTTTAATATCAAAAGAGTTAAGTATGATACAATCAATGTTTTCCTTCAGACATTCATTCGAACAACTAGAAAAATTTCGTATTTGGATGAGGCCGAGAGATGTCACATCTTCTTGACTAGTTTCACTGACAGTGAGAGACAAACGGTGTTGAAGAAAGCTTAACATTACCCTCTTAGATGGAATGAGATGGTGACAATAGTAAGGTCTATACCTAAAGTTTCTCATAAGAAGTGGTCACTGGATGAGATCAGTACCCTAGCTAAGGATTGAGAAACAAAGAATGACATAAACAAACGGAGCAACGCGAACACAGAGAATATTGTTCAACGAGTTATGACAAATTAATAAATTATATATCTGTTATCCCTACTTCGGATGAAAAAGAGAAAAAAAGGAGGTGGAAAGTGAGGATGATGAAAATGATGATGATGATGACGACGAAAAGAGAGGGAACACATCCAGATCTAGGAGAAATAAAAGTAATGGTGGTAGAAGTAACAAAGAAAGAGGTAAATATGAAGATCGACCAAGAAAAAGTTTCACTTGCTGTTATTGTGGTGAGGGAGGTCATACCACCACTTATTGTAAATGTGACGTGGCGGAGGCAGAGTAGCGAGGCCGGGAGAGGGCGAGGGAAAGAGTGAGAGTACACACACACTCACTCAACTCGACACGGACTCGACTCGACGTCACGGACACAGACACGGAGAGGCGAAGTCGCAAAGTCGCAATCTTCGATTCCAAACACAAAGTCGTACCAAGTCACACTGAAGCATAAGCACTGAGGCTGAAAATTGAGTCCCTAAACTCAGCTTGAGTCCGGTCTTAAGTACCGGACTCAACTTAAGGCAGAAGTGCAATTTGCCTCGGGGCTAAACTATAAATCGAAGGTCTGAGCCTGGACGCAAGTGTCGGATTGCGCCAAGTATCGAAATCCGAAAGTGTCAGAGGGAGGATTTAAAAACGGGCGCCGACTGTAGAGGGTGCCAACAGTCAAGAACAGAGATCGGCGATTGCAAAATAAAATAGCAGTCTGGCGGGTGGTAACCGGCGGACCAGGGATCGAGCCCTGGCTGAGTCTGTAACACTATCCCCTCCCTCTGGAAGGCAATGTCCCGACTGCCAAAGACCCAATGAACAACTGTGAAGGACGGGACGGGGCCGATCACTGGTCAAAAAAGGAAAGGGGGAGTAATGCAAGTAACAGGGTAATCCTAAGGAGGTTCTACAGGGATGAGGGAATCAATGCTCAAGTGACAGGGTGAGCCTATTGAGGTTCTACAGGGGTGAGGGAATCAATGCTCAAGTAACAGGGTAAGCCTATTGAGGTTCTACAGGGGTGAGGGAATCAATGTTCAGGTAACAGGGTAATTCTATTGATGTTCTGCAAGCTTATAGGTTGTCAGGTTTGAGAAACATAAAAACAAAAATCGTTTGTTCAATGCTCAAGTGGTGGGGCGTCTGAGGGGTCAGGGAAAACAACATCTCAGGTCTGCGAAGTGTCAAAAGCAAAAAAATGTCTTGAGGAAGGTCTTCGCGGGTGTCGCAGAAGTGGTGGTGAGGAAGCAGTCTTCAACAGTTCTGTTATATAGACGGTGAGGGCTTCGTCTTGAGTGTCCCGGTAGCAGGTTGCGTCCGGTATACGATCTGGTGATAAGGTCTGATCTGGATAGCAAGTCGCAGACTGATCTTGATGTCCATGTGAGGGGTGTTACTCTAGAAGTCTGCGAGTCCAAGGCGACGGCCAAAGGGAACAGTATGGTGGCCAACCAGCTGTCTTATCTCCTCGTGCTGAGCTGCAGCATGCCATCGTCCTCGTGCGCTTGCCATTAGATCCTTTATCGTCGGCGACGCGTAGGAGCCACATGTACGACTTGGACAAGGGGGACAGAGATGTGTTGGAGGACAGATGGGAGAACGGGGTGGGACGGAGGCAAGAGCGAATCAGACAAAGGGGGGTCAAAAGGCAAGGTTTTTTCTGGGTACAGGGGATGTGTGTAGAGCAAGGAGGCAAGGCTTAGGTAGGATTTAGGTAGGGTTTAAGCGAGGCTTAGTCATAGTGGGTAGCTAGGGTATAGGACGGGCGAGATCATAGGCGCGAACAAGTTTCATGACATTTTAAAGGTTAGCAATCGGTTCCCATGTGGACTCTTCGTCAGAGTATCATGTTCATTTAACTTTGTATTCTGTGATTGGTTCGGGGTGATTAGATATCTAAGTAGTTCTTCGTCCTATGATGGCTTCAACGACAAACTCAGGGCGTGTGGGTAACATCATGATTGGTGGAGGTCTAGGATATGGGCGGTCAACAAATTGGGGTGGGGATTCATGGTATTCTTTGAGGTACTCCACGTGGAAGACAGGGTGATTGCGAGCCATGTCAGGCAGGAGTTGGAGTTTGTAGTTGACTTGGGAGGTTTGTTCAATAATGGGGAAGGGTCCGAGGTACTTGTTCGAGAGTTTATTGGATAAGTCATGTTCGGGTTCAAAGCGTTTGGGAGAAAGCCAGACTTTGTCCCCTACTTTGAATGACACGTCACCTCTGTGTTTGTTGGTCTTGTTGGTTTGTTGTTCTTGTGTTCGTAAGAGGGTTTCAGTGGCTTCTCTGAGGAGTTTGTTCATTGTTGCTACCCATTCATTGAGAGAAGGGCAGGGGGTGGATGGGTTAAGCTGCGAAGGAAGCAAGAAGTTAGAGGGCAAGCGAGGATGGTAGCCAAGGTCAAGGTAGAATGGAGATATGTCAGTAGAAGGACAGACGGTGTTGTAGGCGATCTCGGCGGCAGTGAGCAACTAATCCCAATCGTGTTGGAGTGGATGACAATACTTCCGCAGGATTCTTTGGAGAGTATCGTTCATCTTCTCTGTTTGCCCGTCGGTCTGTGGGTGGAATGCAGTGCTATACTTGAGCGTGGTTCTATAGGCCTTGAAGAGGTGTTTCCAGAATTGTGAGGGGAAGCGGGGCTGCGGGGAGTACGATCACTGATGATACTCTCGGGGAGACCCTGGTGGCGTGCAACATGGTCAAAGAAGAGCACGGCGACACCTTTGGTGTTGTGCGAACTGGTGCAAGGGATGAAATGGGTTCATTTAGTTAAGCGACAAACGATGACGTAAATGCAGTCATAGCCACGGACGGTCTTGGGTAGACCGCACACGAAGTCCATAGAGATGGACTGCCATCGGTGAGTGGGAATAGGCAATGATTGTAACTTGTCGGGTTTGGCCCGGTTCGAAGGGTTGACAGCTTGGCATGTGGGGCATGAGCGAATGTAAGCTTTGATTTCGGTGAGTAGGGAATGCCAATGGAAGTAGCGGGAGATGGTGTCAAAGGTTTTCTAGAATCCGAGATGTCCCGCAGTCTTGGCGTCGTGGTGCTCGGCCAAGAGCTGGGTACGGAGACCACGTGCGTGGGTAATGCAAAATCGGCGAGTGTCTTTGGTGTTGATGTAGAGGAGATTGTCGTGGAGAGAGTAGTAGTCGGGAACAGGGTCAAGGTCACGAAGCGTGTTGTAGATGGTGGAGAAGTCGGGGCATGAGAGGTAGCCTTGTGTATATCGGTGATGGAGCAATGGGAGGAGCTTAATGTGGGTTATGGAGGCGTAGAGTTTCTTAGGGGGCTTGTGGTCGGGGCGTCGGGAGAGGGCATTAGCAACGCGGTTGCTTTTGCTGGGAGTGTGGCAAATGGTAAATGTGAATTGGGCAAGAAAGTCTAACCAGCGAGCTTGGCATGGGTGTGATGTCTTTCTTGGTGAGAATGGAGGAAACTATGGTGTTGTCGATGCGAATGGTGAAGTATTGCCCATCGAGGTACGGGCGCCAGACTTTGAGGGCGTGAATCACGACGAGGAGTTCCTTCTCGTTGGAGGGGTAGTTCATCTCCGCGGGAAGGAGCTTCTTGCTTGCAAAGGCGATGGGGTATTCGCCGGGTGGAGCCTCGGGGTGGGTGGGGGAGTTTTTGATGGAGGGGGGTTCGGAGGTGTCACGAGGAAAATGTTGCGAGAGGACGGCTCCAATGGCGAAGTCGGATGCATCAGTGGTAACGTAGAAATGTCGAGAGGGGTCGGCGATCTTGAGGACAGGGGTTGTGGTGATGGTTTGTTTGAGAAAGTCGAAGGCGTTTTGGTGGTGGTCGTTCCAATTGAAGGGTTTGTCCTTGCGTGTGAGTTCATGGAATGGGTAAGAGAAGTCGGAGAAGTTGCGGATGAAGGGGCGGTAATAGTTGGCAAGGCCGAGGAATGAGTGTACTTGGAGTAGCGTCTTGGGCAGGAGGTACTCAACGAGGGTGGTGACCTTCGAGGGGTCCATGCGGATTCCTTCAGCAGAGACGATGTGGCCAAGGTATTCTACACTAGAAGCAGTAAAGGTGCATTTGCTTAGCTTGGAGTAGAACATTTGCTCTATGAGGATAGAGAGGACTTGGCGAAGGTGTTGAAGGTGGGACTCGGAGGTGGGGCTATAGACGAGGATATCATCGAGGTAGACGACGACACAGACTTCGAGGAGGTCGCGGAAGATGTGATTCATTGTAGATGGGAATGTGGTCGGGGCATTCATGAGTCCGAAGGGCATCACGAGGAATTCGTAGTGCCCGAATCAGGAACGGAAGACCCTCTTGTGGGTATCCTCCTTGCGGATGCGGATCTGGTGGAAGCCACTGCGGAGGTCGATCTTGGTAAAATACTTGGTTCCACGATGTCGATCGAGAAGCTCGAAGATCCGAGGTAGGGGGTACTTGTTCTTGATCGTGATCCGATTCAAGGCGCGGTGGTCTGTGTACATCCTTAGTTATGAGTTTCCGCCTTTCTTTACAAAAAGGCAGCTTGTACCGAAAGGGGAGGAACTTGGCTTAATCATCCCTAATGAATTATTTTTCAAGGAGTTCATTGAGTTGTCGCTTCATTTTTTCGGCTTCCGGGACAGAGAGTTGGTATGGAGGGCGGCACGGCGGAGAGTGGTCGGGTTCCAGATCAATGGTATGAGATACACCACGATCTGGGGATAATCCAGCAGGCAAGGAGTTGGGAAAGACGTCCTTGAATTCGTCAAGGATGGAGGTGAAGGCGGGGTCGGAGGGGGGGGCTTGATCGGGTTTGTCCGTAGGGAGCAAGTCCTTGGGGCGTTCGCGATCAAGGACAAGGCAGTAGTAGGTGGAGTCGGGGTTGTGACGGGCCATGTGGAGAAACATGTGGGGAGTGGCGGAGTTTTGGGAGGTAGGGTGGGGAAAATAGGGGATGTCGATGGGCGTGTCAGGGGTGTTGGTGAGGCGGAAGAAGTTGAGGTGGAACGCGTATGTCATGTAGTGGTCCAACCAAGGTGTTCCCAATACGATGTCGCACATCAAGTGCATGACATCGAATGAGACCTGACACTGGAGGGTTCCGACAGTCATGGTGGTCTCGGGAACTGTGCGGTCTACTACGACGGAGGTGCCTTTGTACCATTGGCGAATGGTAATCGGGAAGTCGTAATCGGTAGAGGCGAGACCGGCTTTGCGGACACATGTGTCGGTGATAAAGTTACCGGTAGCTCCAATGTCAAGGAAGGCCCAAAACTTGGTTGTGGACGCACCAAGGGTGGAGGCGATGAATTTGAGGTGGAAGTGGGATGAGTAGGCGGTGGAGATGATGGCGTTCAGGCGGCGTTGTTTGATGCCTAATCTAACAAGCCGAGCATGTCGGGCTTGGTCCTCCACAACATCAGAGAAGGTGGTGGAGGATGGATTCGGGAGAAGGGTAAAGGAACATGTTCCACTAGAAGGTGCGTCAGGCGACGTAGGTTGCGACGCCTGGAAATCGTTGAAAGGGGGGCAGACGTATTGTTGATGCTAACTGGGCCATCGGTGGGGTAGAGGTCGCCGATCGGATGGCCGACAGACTGGTCGTCGATGCCGAAACGGGATCCTGGGGACCGTGTTCATGTCGAGGAGGAGCCCGCTCCCACGGAGGGGGGTGATGCGGAAGTTGCGGGTCGTGGGGCTGAGGATTGGTGTGTGAACTGCCTGGTATTTGGACAACTAGTTTGTTGATGTCCCAGTTGTCGGCTGTGGAAACAACCATCGTTTGCCTGAAGATAGGCCCATTCCTCGGGTGTTAGTTTCTTGAGGCGGGCTAGGGGAAAGGTTGACGGAGGACGGTTTGTAGGGTCTCTCTGTTCCATCCACATGAGGTGTACGGCGGAGAGTTCGTCGGGGGAAAGTGTCATGGTTTCCATAGTGTCGGATGAGGTGTTGGTGTCGGGAGCGGAGAACTCGTCCGAGGTGGTGGAGAGAGAGGTTTCGTCGGTGATGTTGTGGAAGAAACGTGGGCGGGGGGGGGGGGGGGGTCGATGTGAGTGCGTCTTTGTATGGGGTGAGAAATTTGTCTAGGTGAATGGCGCACTTGAAGAGATCGGAGAGAGACATGGGGGGGTCGTGGGCGAGGGAGGTGGCGAGGTCCTTGCGGCATCCCTGTTTGAAGTGGGAGATGAATATGGCATCGCTAATGTAGTCAACTTGAAGGGGGATGTGTTGCCGCAACGCATGGACGTATTGGACTAAACGGTCGGTCGGGCCATTCTGTCGAAGGCGACAGAGTTGCTCAAAGTAGAGTCTTTCGTGGTCGGAATGTGCAGGTCATGAGGTTGGCCCACTCGAGGAAGGAATGGGGTTCCGCGTTTGCTTATTAGCGTTTAGCTCGTTCGGTGTACCACCAACGAGCGGCGCCCTCCTGTAATCTGGAGTTGGCAATAGGGAGCCAGTGTGTGACAGGAACGCCGTGGAGGGAGAAGACGTCGTAAAGTTTGTTGAGGAAGATGAAGACATCCTTGTGGGGAAGGCCGGTGAAAGGGGGAATGTCCATGGATCGAAAGGATGGGGGGATGGGGCCCGTTAAGGGTGTTGTGGTGACAAGGGTGTTGAAATCAAGCTTGGGTGAGGAAGACGGTACCCGGGTGTGATCGGTGGTGGGGTTGCTCGGGAGGAGTGCGGACAGAGGAAGTATTGGGAGAACGGGGAGCAGGGCTCGCGGTGTGGAAGTGATCTGTGTATAGGTGGGGAGGATGGAAGTGGTAGTGGATGAAGTCATGAGAGGTTTTGACTGGGGAGAAATGGTTGACAACTTTGTGACGGTGGGGGTTGTCGTCTTGTGCTGTAGGGTGACCGTGGTGGAGGTGGTGGTGGATGATGTGCTAGGGGGGGGGGCGATGGATGTGGACGGGGAGAGAAGTGGTGTGAATGTAGTTTGGGGAGAGGTTGTTGTGATGACCGCGATGGCGGGGGTGTTCCCTTCGATTGCAGTGACGTTGTTGGAGATGGTAGAGATGAAGGTCTTTATATCGGTGATGGAGGTGTTTACGAGGGAGATGGACGATTGGAGGGATTTCATCATTTGGAGTAGGGCCGCAAAGTCGGGTGCGGTGGGGGTTGCAGCTGGTTGGTCGTCTGCGAGATTGCGGGCGATGCTGTCAACGGAGTCGGTGCGAATGGAGGACATGTCAATGCTGGATTCCATGGTGGGGGAGGAAGTGGCGGACGAGGTAGCAGCGGCAGCTGAGGTGGTAGTAACAGATGAGGTGGAGGCAGCTGCAGCTGCAGCAGTGTTAGCAGCGGCGGCGTCGGCGGCGGCGGCCGCGCATTGAGAGTTCCTGGTTGTGCGTGTCATGCCCGGGGGTGTTCCTATTTACAAGGGTAGAACAGCATCAATTCAAAGAAGAATTTTACAAAACAAGAATTCAAATAAATTAATTTTAATTAATTAATTTAAGAATACGCCTTGGAAAGAAATTCAAAACGAATCCGAAGAAAAAACTTGCAAAATGAAAATTTCCAGAAATTTTCGAAGAAATAAACGCTGAAAATATCGGAAAATGAAAAAAAAAAAAAAAAGTTAATTTCGAAGAACAATAAATTTCAATTTGCATTGAAATTTATTCAAAATTAATTTTGGGGTATTAATTTACAAAAAAACGTCAAAATTTTGAAAAAGGAATTGAGTTATTATAAAATATTTCCGAATTTTAAGAAAGAATTTCATAAAAGAATTTGATCATAAGTCGTTTCCAAATTTCAAAAGAAAAAAATTTCAAAAAGGATTTTTTTTTAATTTTAAAATATATGATAAAAAAAAATAATTAAAATTATTTTTGAATATCGAAAAATAATTAATTAATTTTAACGGATTTTCGAATGACAAGAATAAAAATTGAAAAAAATAATAATAATAATACTTGGCTACCAGAGTGGTCCGGGGTCACTTGCACGGCCGGGCCAAAAACATTTAAAAAAATAAAAAATAAAAAATTATTTCTAAATTTTATTTTTTATTCTAAATGTGGTGAAGACTTTCGATATGACCCTGAGGTAAAAGTTGTTCAGTTTATGTTTCTTTATAACATAGTTTGTTTTCGATTTTTTTTGGATTTTTTTTTTTTTTTTTTTTTTTGGCTGGGACCTTGCCTGGTCCTTGCACGGGCTGGCCACCCGGGAGTCGGGCAGCCCGGCTAGTAGCCTAGTAATAATAATAATAAATAAATAAAATTAATTAAAAGTAGAAAGAGTTAATTAATTAAAGTATTTGTGAATTATAAAATTTTTGAAAAAAAAATAGTTAAGTTTTTTCGAATTTAAAAAATAAATGTTGAAAAACAAGAATTAGTTTTAAAGTATAGAATTTAAAAGAAAAGGGGGAAAAACAAATTGAAAAATAATGTCAAATTAATAAATTTTTGTTATTCGGAAGAAATTAACAAGTAATTGGAACGAGGGGGGGGGGGCGGAGGCAGTTGCCCGATGATAGTGATAATGGTGATGATGATTGATGATGATGATGATGATGATGGTGATGGTAGATGATGAGAGTGATTGATGATGATGATGATGATGATAGACGATGATGATGATGATGTTGGGGTGGGGGGGTCGGGAGGGGGATCGCGCTGCGGAGGGGGGAAGGGGAGAGCGAGGGGGGGAAAGTCGCGCTGCGAGAGGAACGGAGGTTGGATTGGGGGGGGGAGAGGTGGCGCGCGGCGGGGAAGAGCACACGGTGTCGCGCCCTCACTGCTTCAAGGGTCTGGTTAGATGTTCTTCCCCGGACCGAGCTCAGTAGGTTGGTGGACTGGCAGACTGTCACGCAGGATTTTGATAGGTATAGAATAAAGGTGTATTCAGAGGCAGTCACACTTAGTCATACAGCCGAGTAGTCAGGGTTATCCCTCCTGCCAGCGGCGACACGGCTTAGAGTGAGGCATTCGGGTTTATCGCCTGCACCTGACCCCATATAAAGGTTAGACTCAAGGTCACCGGAGTCTCTATCATCCAGGAGTTCTTCAAGCTGCCTTGAGTGTAGCCTGTGTATCATAAGGAGAAAAATAGCATACATACATCATAGAGCAATTGACAGAACGAGAAGACCAGAAACCAGACTCTGCAAGAGCATGACCAGAGATACAAGACTGAAGAGTAGTACACAGAGTATGCAGGGAGCAGCCATCGGAGGGCTGCAGTCACTAACTTGAATAAATAATAATGTCGTAATACATCATAGTGACTGAAAAAGAGAGAACCTCAATCAATGATAATAAGTGGTACCCCCTCGTGAGTAAGTGCTGCCGTCTCGGACTGCATATCTGACACCTCGTCATTGAGAACCCGTGTGGCTATAGACTCTGGAACCACGTAGCTGATATCGAGAGGCGCTGCTGGATCAATCTTGCAGATATAGGTCATGCATCTCACCATCTCCTCGTCTGCGACACTCCTGAGATAAAGCTCCTCCGCAAGAGTGATGTCGCCTGAAGCACCAATCAGTATCTCAATCCGTCCTCTCCCACCAGTATAGATGTAAGAAACCTCGAGAAAACGATCTCCATAAAGAGGCTTCCGAAAAGCCTGCATAGCAAAGTCCGTCCCAACCAAATAACTGTAGCCATCTCCGAGATATGGGACCGGACCCTCCCCTCTTGGGGGACCAATAACCGTGTCGGTCCTAGGGCCGTCTGACATGTAGAAATCAATCGCCCTTGAACAGATATCGTGCAAGAAGATACCCAATCCTCCACAATATCGCTCTCCGTCGTCTCCGCTCACCGGTCTCCAGTGCTCCTGCTACTGTCCACAGAATTAGTCCCTGTGAGTGTCCCAGTTGAAGTAGTCACCAAAATCAACGTCACTCATGCAGCAGGGCCCCTGATCGGACTCATCTGTCTCAGATCTCTGTACGCATGTAGTGATCGGGACCCCGGATCTGGCTATCTCCCTCCTAATCCGGTTGTCCTTCCACCTCCTTCCCTTGCTGCGAGACTCACTGAGGGGCTTGGGGTTACACCCATCAAAGTCGAAGAGTACACCCCCAGGTGCCGAAGGTACGCGAGGAAACACCACATGTAGCCAATTATCCCTTCAATAGCTCTCCCTGCGAAAGATGTAATCAGCAATCCTGTCATATGTGGTGCCATTCACTCCCTTCTCTTCCCCTTGTACCGAATAGGTAATCACCAACGTATATCTCGAAGTCGGTGACTCATTGGCCCTGATAGCAAAGCTCTGATGTCCCACATGTCGATAGCAGAACCTCTCAACCAGTCTACCCCAAGTAGGGGCAGTCTCACGATGAAGGGCCAGCTTGGACAGAAAGCGCAATCTCACTAGTGCGGATGCTCCCTCCAAGACCTGGTCAAATGGTAGCCAGCAACACAATGTAGAGGCCCGTCTGAATGTTCTCACTAAACTGCAACTCGATATAGGGCCCGCCTGAATGGGCCCAGCTGAACAGCAACTCAATATAAGGCCCGCCTGAATGGGCCCGGCTGAACAGCAGCAATCTAAGACGAAAGGGCCCGCCTGAAGGCGCCTGGCTAAACTGCGACAATCTCGGGAAATGGGCCCGCTTGAAGGGGCATGGCTGAATAGCAACAATCTCAAGTAGGCCCGCCTGAAGGGCCCGTCTGAATAGCAACTGATCAGTAGAACATCTCAGGCACAGGGACCAGTCATAAATGCTAAAAGTACTGGGGCTGGACTGAGCCAAATCACCTGTGTAGGGACTGGACTGCAAATGTTCCCCGTGCGAGGGAAAGTATCACGTGCACGAGGTGATGCTGATCAGCGAGGAAATAAATCAACGGGAGCGTGATGGCAAATCATCCCAGCTAGCAATCCTATGCTCGAGCGTACATGGGCTCGCACTCAAACGACAATATCCGGCCTAGGCGCACACATATTCAGCGTAAGTGCACATGGGCGCGCACTCAAATAACGATATCCAGCCTAGGCGCACACATATTCAGCGTAAGTGCACATGGGCGCGCACTCAAATAATGATATCCAGCCTGGGCGCACATGGGCGCACACTCTAACAGCATGCCAAGCTTGGACGCGCATAGGTGCGCACTATAACTGCAATGCCAAGCTTGGGCGCGCATGGGCGCGCACCCTTACTGCAATGCCAAGCTTGGGCGCGCATGGGCGCGCACTCTAACTGCAATGCCAAGCTTGGGCGCGCATGGGCGTGCACTCTAACCCCAACGCCAAGCTTGGGCGCACAAGGGCGCGTACTATAACTGCAATGTCAAGCTTGGGCGCGCATTCAAATATAAATATCAGGTCTGGGCGCACACGGGCGCACACTAAAATATAATATCTGGTCTGGGCGCACGCGGGCGCGCACTTTAAAATCATATCTGGTCTGGGCGCGCACGGGCGTGCACTTAAAAATAATATCTGGTCTGGGCGCGCGCGGGCGCGCACTTAAAAATAATATTTGGTCTGAGTGCGCGCGGGCGCGCATTTAAAAATAATATCT